>JAFVLL020001296.1:0-90793 GCA_021397915.2 Tor tambroides
TATTACTGTCAGCCGATATAAATAATTGTAATTAATCATAATTAATTGTAATTATTTATATACAATTCCCTTTTAAGCAAATTCGCTACAACTGCCTTGCAAATTCGATCACGCTCAAACACCATCAGGCCAAGGACAACATGCAGCCTCTCAGTTCAAGCTGTTGTTGTCACAAATCAGAAATGAATGAAATCCCTTGAGTCAAAAACACATTTTTAAGCTTTCTGTTCAAGTCATAACTTTTCCCATTATAACCAATTTGATTATTCACCGTTGAAAAAACCACATCTGCAGTATATTTACTTTCCCTGAATTGACATGCAACACTTTAATTTAGCTTTTTTTTTTTTTGTGCTTTTATGGAAATACCAAATAATTGTTTAGGAATGAACAAATAGTTTAGTTCAGTTGTAAGTTGTTATAGCCTATTTGCTCCATATACTGACTTATTTTTTGCGGATGTTATTTGAAACGGCATTACTTTGCATGCAGTCGGATATTGAACGGATAAGCCAATAATTGACAACAGATTGACTGAACATACAAACTGACTAGCATGTTTTTAGCTAGCCGCTAGCTTTTTAGGCGTTTCTTTTGGACCAATTATGGCAAGGGACTTTTGGCGGTTTACAAAATCTCTTATGGGTGTTCTTTACATGACACAACTAGGGCAGTAATCATCATAGTTTAGTCTACTACTTGTTTCCCACAGAGTCACGTAACCGGTCTTGAGTGATAGTCCGGTTTATTGGCCAGGCCCATCAATCAGCTGATTTTAAGCTCTCTTGAGATTATCAGAATTGCTCAATTTAACTTAATTATGGAATATGTAAATGTTTTGGTAAGACTTTACAGTAAGGTGCTATTTGTTAACAGTAGTAAATGCATTAGCTAACAATAAACAATTTTCTTTTTCAGCATTTATTCATTCTTGTTAATGTTAGTTCATGTCAGTACAGCTATTCATCTTAGTTCATGGTGCATTAACTAATGTTAACAATGACAACGTTTGATTTTAATAATGTATTAATAAATGCTAAAATTAACATGAACTAACATTATTAGTATTGCTCATTGTCAGTTCATTTTAGCTAATGCATTAATTGTTAACACATAGCACCTTATTGTAAAGTGTTACCAATGTTTTAATATTATAAAAGTTAAATTTAGGTGTATTTTAAAGGTGTTTCTAAACATAAAATTTTGTAAATATTATTTTATTTAAAATATACATTACATTATTTGCCACTCTGATCTTTAGGTACCATCATACATCAACCATTAAAAAAAAAAAAAAAAAAAAAGACTCCTCTTGAAAGTTTCTGTAGTGCCTCAGGGATCCATAATGGAATTTCCCTGATAATGTCACTGAGATTTTATTTGTTTACCCATTATCTCCCCATTGGACATTTGAAAATACTTTAAAAGTGGAAAAACCCTTAATGTGGCTTAGTGTACTAAAGCAGTCACTAAGGAGAACCAGATTTCTTTCGAACAGTACTTGTAATAAACATTATCTACAGCCAAAAGAATGAAACCGTAAGCCATAGACTATATTTTGGTGTGAAGCGTTTCCTTCTCCATAGATGCTCATTATGAAGGAAACA
This sequence comes from Tor tambroides, assembly GCA_021397915.2. Lineage (NCBI taxonomy): Eukaryota > Metazoa > Chordata > Actinopteri > Cypriniformes > Cyprinidae > Tor > Tor tambroides. Next base: position 1,608 of record JAFVLL020001296.1, read on the forward strand.
GCTTAACGTTGCTTTATGTACCAAAGCAACAACCATGAAACTAAACTTACTTTCAAACCTGGGTTGCCATAAACACCGTTTGTGTGCTAACGGATGATGTTATAACCAAACCCAAAGCTTAATGTCACTTTAACCTTTGATATCTGCTATGAAGACAATGTGCTGGGTTTGGAGATGGCGTGTGGTTAAAGTTGTGGTTGTTTGCAAAATGGCGGAAGTTAGCAAAACTGCTGAAATATCTAGCACATTTGACAAAAAATAAATCTTTGTCTATGCTTTGTATTTTGGCACTAGATAAAATGCATTATGAGAGAGAGAGTTTGAGAGAAATTTTTGTTTTCCTAGGCAATGGTTTTAGTATGGCAATGGTTTAGCATATGGCTTAGTATTTTTTTTTTTATATTTTTTTTTTAATGGAAAACTGTTCTAAAAATGATTTTAACTTTGAGATTTTGCATTTCAGTTTATAGCCACATTAGTTTTCCATCAAGACTGTTTATGATCAGACATTAAAAAAATGTGGTCTTTCTGTCTCAGCATATTTAAGCACAGTCAAGCTCATTTTTCTTATAACAAAATTTTATGGGTGAAAAGAAGCTTAACATCAATTTGTTTTTATGCTGCTTTGATTTATGGGACATTGTTTGGCGGTAAATTTGGCAGTCCCTGGTTATTGAAGTTTTACATCAAGCCATATTTATCATTTTTTTTGTAAAACATTTTCATGTCCCATTAGTGACTTTATTTTTAATCTCAATGATTGACACTGCTTATTCTGATTACCAAGCTAAATAAAGCCTAAACTGAAGGAAAAATTCAATATATTTGACTAGGTAATTAGATGAGAGATGAGTTTCTGGTCAAAATGGTCGCAGCAAACATTGTGTATAATCTTGCAACCTCGTGTTCTCCAGATTCACGTGATATTGTTCTTGGAAACTCGGCTTTAACTCAGTCTGATTAAGTGAAATATGATATTTAGGCAGAATGGGGAAAAGATTAGCTTCCATTTCAGTTGTTTAGAGTTCTGAATTGAGGTATTGTACCACATTACACCGCTTCTGTGGTACTTTTAATGGCAGGTTTAGTTCTCTCTGGATATTCCTTCCCAAACCATTCCCATATCAGACCGTAAAAACTGCATGGAGATCATCGTTCGGCATCTGTTTTGCAGAAATGTACTTTGTATTCAGTTTTCTAACGCTAAACTTCTGTTGCATATTAACCCATTTGTTCGCTGCCAGCGTCGACACGCAGCCCCACCTGTGTCCATGTGCAAAACTCGCCACATTCTTCCTCATGTTTCAACTTGTACAATTTTCCTCCCTTAAGTCATAGATTTTTAAATGTCTGTCCAGAAATGGTAAATGTTGAAGTTAGACGGAGGCTTTTAACACAGATAGAGGGAGGGTTGTTGGTATTTTTGGCTTACAGGTTCAGCCTCAGGTTTATTTTTTCATTGCATTATCACAATAAGAACCAGTTGTCGTGTGCAATACAAAACCTTAGGAAGTGTTTCTCAGTTTTTTTTTCTTCAGAAAATTGAGAAACTCTGCTCAGAACCCCTCAAAGGTTTTTCCATGTATGGGAAGAATGTATTTTTAGCCTACAGTTTCCCCATCCTGAAGGCTTGGAGAGTTGGTGCCCCTCTCCTGGCGAATGAGGTAATCATCCTTTAATCTAACGGCTGTGTTAACGAGAATAAAACAGCAAGCAACATATTTTAACCCTTTCTGCCTTGACGCCACTCTCAAGATAATGTATATAGGAGATTGTGCCTCCACACTATGTGACTATGTACCACAAAAACAGTCATAAGGGTCAACATCATCTGAAAGCTGAATAAATAAGCTTTCCATTGATGTATGGTTTGTTAGGATCAGACAGTATTTGGCCGAGATACCTCGATTTGAAAATCTGCAATCTGAGGGTGCAAAAAAATCAAAATATTGAGAAAATCACCTTTAAGGTTGTCCAAATGAAGTTCTTAGCAATGCATATTACTAATCAAAAATTAAGTTTTGAGAGATTTACTGTAGGAATTTTACAAAATATTTCCATGGAACATGGTCTTTACTTAATATCCTAATGATTTTTGGCATAAAAGAAAAATCAATAATTTTGACTCATACAGTGTATTGCTGGCTATTGCTACAAATATACCCGTGCTACTTATGACTGGTTTTGTGGTCCAGGGTCACACATTGTGTGTAATGTCACAAACATGGACAAGTGAAATGATCTAAAATTTGAAATCTCCCAGTGCTGTTACACTAAATATGATCCGTCTTTGAATGCAGCTCGGCCAATCAGAATAGAGAATTGGAACTAAATATTGTATAAATTACAATATATCTGGAGCCGGAAGAGATGTTAATGGAACATGCCCTTGATCTCAAGGCTATTATGCAGAACTATTATGCAGAAACGCAGTGTTTTTGTCAGTCTGGGTCATGCCCTTGCCCACAGTGTGACAGAGGCAAGTGTGGATGTTTAGCCTGTATTTTCAGCTGTCTGCCCTCCCTCATTGGGCTAGGCATTGTTTGGGTTGTCATGCGTTGACATAGCGTTTCAATGTTTGGCAGCAATTTATTTGTTTTATTTTTCTCCCTCAAACAGTCACTGTGTCTCCAACTTTTATTGTAAGTGGGGTAAGGTGTGCCAGTTTTTAAACTGCAATGTTTTACGTTCTGAATTTTAAAAAATAAAAAGAATAATAAAAAGTATTTACTAATGTGCAGTGCCATATAGGCTAGTCTATTTTTTTTGCTGTACATTATCTGAATTTTTTAAAAAGAAGTTTCCTTATGCTGTGAGGCTGCATTTATTTGATTAAAATACAGTTTAAAAAATATTATTTAGTATTTTTGAAAAAAAAAAATTCTAACAATATTTCAAAATGTGATTTATTCCTGTGATATCAAAACTAAATTTTCAGCAGTCAGTACTCCAGTCTTCAGTGTCACATGATTCTTCAGAAAGCAATATAATATGCAGTTTTGTAATGCAATGTTTTGTAACATTTTATAGCTAAATGTTTTTGCTTTCACTTTTAATCAATTTACTGTCTCTTTGCTGACCAAAAAAAAAGTACTGATCCCCAAACTTTTCAAATGTTTATATGGTCATATGACACAATTGAGACACTCACTGACCCATCTTACCCCGCACTGCCCTACTAGAAAAAGTGTAAGACTGTTTTCTCTCCCTCATGGGTGAGAAAGTTGAAGTGTGACATTAAATTACTGCACAAGCGACGCTTCAGCCTGAAGTGCATTCTCGCTCTGCCGTCTTTCTGCAACTTATCACATGCTATCACCATCTCCATCTGAAGCGGTAGCAGGATTTCTTTTTACCCGAGGACCTGTTTGACATTCAAGGCAAAGGGAGACTAATTAAACATGACTGCCTTTTTATTGTGTGAGCAGACATATTGTATCAAGCTGTTTGAATGATCCAGTCTAAAGGAATCTCAGGCACCGCATGGGGCATTTGCACATTTCTGTCTGCTCCCGTCCACTCGTGTAGCGGTTTTTGTCAGAGCAAAGACTCTGAAGACAAAAGCAATTCAGATTCAAGAGCATGTGTTGCCTCTTAATGTGTTTCGTGTTAGCTGTTGTCATGATAGTGACTGGAAGGGTTTACCCAGCCAACAGACCAGTTTCAGTCCCTGTGCTCTGTTTATGATAAAATGTTTGGAGAAAAAAAAAAAGTGTAATGTTATATACATATATAAATAGAATATATAAAGTAAAAAATCAAATTGTAACAATATACAAAATTGATATGTAATATTTGTTAATTTTTTTTTAAACTAAATTTACTTTTAACTTTTAATTGTGTTTGTGTGTAAGAGTTCTCAACTACGAAAAGACTCAAAATGCCCATGCCTATGAATATAAATGTCAGACAACTATGCAGTTTAATGTGTAATGGCTTGTTTTGGTCTGTCAAAACAAGGCAATCAGTGGGAATTAAGACAGGATGTACTGACGACACGCCACGGCCAACCCATTGACCCACATTATTCCCACAATCCATATTTTGAGCTCAAATGGATCGTTCTTGCTCTCTCACCAGTTATTCTTTCTCGCCATCTTTTTTTCTTTGCGCTCTCAGTTTGTGTGTGGTTTCATCATCTCTGCTCTGACAGATCAGGTCTGCTGTCACATGTTGTTTACAACTCTGTTGCCACTGGTCAGATCTTCCCAATTTTCCAGCAAGAATGCTTTTGTCAAACCCATCACGCTTATGTTTGGTGACAGCGGCCTGTAGTTCACAGATGTTTCTGAGAGAAGTCTTTGTAAGTCCCCAGCCATTAATGTGATTCGTGTGACTGAACAATAAAGCTGAGTGATTCAATGGCTTATCTGTCTGAAGCTCCCGATTCTGCTTGCACAATCAGGACTCAACAATGAGGATTTTTCCCTTGGTCCAGTCACGACTTTATTTCAGATTTTTACTTGCCCTGCCAACATTTCACTGGCCCCACCACACCTTTTTTTTTTTCTTTTTTTTTTACTGTCAAACATTTGTTTTTAATATGTTATTTATTTACACTACCATTCATTTTGCTTTGTCTTCACTCTGGAAAGCTGCACCATAACGGCTCTTTAATGAGCATTTGTGTGATTGACATTATTCACAGTTATTTTTTTTTTTTTTTACAAACTTAATAGTAAAGAGGACAAACACTACAGAAAAAGTGCAAACTTGAAAGGTTACGGTGCTCACAACAGTGTCACGGCAGCACTGTGGGAACTTTGGGGTGGCCAATTTGTGGCCTGGCCTGTCTGTCATTACACGTCCTTAGGTTTCCTCTGAAGAACTGTAATTATGATCAGCTGGCCTCTGAGCTTTCAGTCAGCAGTTGAGGCTTGAGTTGCAAACTGGTTTCATGAGTACTTTTGTACCTAGTCCCTCAGTTTCTATGAATTCTCCTTGGGATGAGTGTGAGCTACATGTAATTTTCTCTGTGTGCACCCAGCTCCTTTCATGAATACAAAACTCCAACATCAACTCCCTGGCATAGGGATGAGAGAAATCAGTTAGGGAGTTTTGGAAGTAGAGCTGCAAGTTAATCGAGAGGCTGTATAACTAGATAAAAATCATTTTGTTTTTTCTATGATTTTGGCCTTAAAGCGCAAGTAGACATTTGTACAAGACATACATTTACTGCCAGAACACTGGTAAAGATATTTAGAGCAATCTACATAATGAGCAAAGATCTCAGTGTGGTTTGCTTAAATTGTTTGTGAGCTCCGTATAAATGCACTTAATGATTTTTCCACTTATCATTTTTGCTGATCGATGAACCCATGAGAAAATAAATGCAATGAGATATTCATGAGCTACAGAAATGTCAAAGTTTCACTTAATACCCAGTATTTTTAGACCTGGCTGTTGTGTGTGTGTGTGTGTGTGTGTGTTTATTTTTCTTTGCCACTGACCTGATTGTGCCAGTTTGGGGCAGTGCATGTCAGGCCTCCAGTTCCTCTCACACCACAGAGACCTGGACAGTGGACAAACACAGTGGAGGGCTCAAGGCTACACAATTGTCTCATTGAATGTCCTTAGCTCTGCTTTCACTCGAGCGTGACTTCTCACAGTTTGTTCTGCGCAGGTTTTGCCCTCGAACCGTCAGCTGTGCCTGTTAGTCAGTCCCAGGCCGGATGCACATTGCACGATTTTTGATAAAATTAGGAGAGGTTTCTTTCATCGCAGGGCAAAATCTGTCTTTGAACGATTAGTGTGACATCATATAATCAAAATAACTTTTCTAAGTTCAAAATAACTTAAGTTCTTTTCTAAGTTCCACGTCCATTGTTTTTTTTCATGCATTGATGAATATTGATATTTGACCTATTTTACTTCCACAGTGAAAACATCCAAAATACACAATTGAGTTTATTTTATTACACTTTATCGAAATGTCTGTAGATTTCGATTACAGTGCATATCTTTCAAAAGTCATTTTTTACATTTTTTTTTTTTTTTTTCCCCCTCATGTACTGAGCCAAAAATCTCCACTGCAGTCATCCTTGCATATACCAGATTTTCAGATTTATTCCTATCTATATTTTAAAGGAGGGCTTTGTTCATGTATCATTCGCCTTATTTGTATTCCTAAAAACATGATTTTTTTTTCCCTCATGGCTGTTGAGAGCGATGAAAAGAAATATTCGAAATCCCCACTGTAAAAACCTTTACCTAATATGTCAACAAAATGCAAGAATTTCATGAACCTGGCTTTATCCAATGTTCAGATTTCTGTTCTGGACATGTATGCAAATTAGTGTATATTAAATTAATTAGGTAAATTGCTTATTTAAACGTATAATTTCAGAAAATCCACAATGCAAAACAATTTTACACTTGTTAATGCAAATTATTAACAGGAGAAGTATGGTGATATCTGTTAGTTAAAAAATTACTCTATTTACGTGTGGTGCCTTTTAAAATGAAAAAAAAATTGCTTTAGTTTAGAGAATTTACATCCTCCTTTCACTCAACCATGATAACTCCCAAGATTTTTATTTCTTTCAAGAGCTTGCTTGGGTTTATGCAGTACCATTTCAATTTCGTGAGTCAATGAGGATGTCAGAATGTGACATGATTGATGTTTAAAAAAAAAAAAAAAAGCCAACGCTGTCAGTCGTGACCAAAGTCTGATATATGATATAGTCTGATATAACAGACTGTTGATATCGCACAGTTTGCCTTAAAGTTTAGCCGAGATCTCACTGGGGTATATCGTACAATCTGACAAGGAGCAAACATAAAGGACAGGGGAAAAAAATCTCCCGGCATATTTCTCCGCTTCTTCCTTCACAATTCAGAACAGAGCATGAGAGGATGAGAAAACAGACTCCAGAACATTTGTATTCTCAGTTTGTGCAGTTTTGGTTCTTGTCAACACTACGGTGGCACCTTACAGCCGCAGCTGCAGAAGAACAGCGGCTCTTGTTTCACTGCCGAAGGTCTCTTTTTTTTTTTTTTTTGGACAAAGCACGTTCCGTTTTACAGGCACAATATAAAACATGCTATTAAAGGATTTATCTTAGCTGTTGTTTGACATGGCCTGCTATTTTGCTCACAATATAGAGTTATGTTCGTGAAAAACGACCCACCTGCCCTGAACAGCAAGGCTAAGTGTTGGAAAAGAATCTAATCTGATCCTGAGAGGTTTGTTTTAAGGCCCTTTTCTCATTAAAAATCTCCCCATGTTCCACTGAAACGGCTCCATATTAAAAAAAAATTGTTACAGTTCATTACAAGTACCTGGAACTTACAACAACATTGTGTCAGTGTTTATATCGTCATCTTTAATTTATGGTGAAGCAATGCCTGGCCTGTTTTTCTCATGCTAACCATAACCTGGTTAGAGTCTCAAAATGTAGACTTTTTATGTAAAATACTATATATTTCTTTTTTTTTATTTGTTTGTTTTTAATCTGTTTATCAAATATTGTGTTGCAAATGTAATTCCATGATGTTATTGAGTCAGACTTTCCAGTGTTTTCAGTGAATTCCCCAGACACGCTTTTATTTGGTCTTCATTTATGTCTTGAGTAACCGTGTGTTGGTGTTTTGGTTGTTTAATCATATCCAGAGCTGAATCATATTCCAGAAGGTGAAATTGGTGCTGGGCTTTCATTCAAATTAAGCCATTTGGTTTAGAAATGGCAATAAACTACTGCTTTTTTTACAGGCTGAAGAACTTCAGCCTTCTGGTATAGTATGTTAAAACACTGAGATCACTGGCTTTAAAGCAAGTGTTAACTGACTCTAGGACTGGAGAAAAGCCTGTAAATGTACTCACAGAGTACTCTGGCAGCTTGTGTTTGCTTAAAACTCCCAACATGTCCTTCAACGTCTTGTCATTCCAACCGAAAGGAGAATAGCTCAGCGAGTTGAAACTTAAATAGACTTTTTTTTTTTTCATTAAGACAAGTGGAAAGTGTCCGGTTATTGTATCCTTGTAAACTATGGATCTGTTCACACAGGACACGTTTTTTCGTCTGTCTGCCCTTTTTTTCTTCATAAAATCACAGGCGTCTTTTGAATGTTTTGACTCGTTTTGTCCCATTAGTGCCACATATTTCAGACACATTGTCGGTGTCCTGTGGGAAAATTAACCTTATATTGTTTTAGCACAACTGGAGCCCTATTTTTATCGACAAATCAGCATCCAGGACCAGAATGATCTGCTTTATAATTGAAATTTTAAGCTTTTAGTGTATTCTTATACATTATCCAGTAGACAGGCAGTTTGTCCCTTTCTCTCCTGCTCTCCTGGTCTCGTATTTCCTCAGCGGGCAATTAAAGATGAGTGGGCAGGCTTGAGTGACAGTGAGGTTGGCCGTTAAGGCTCCTGCCACATTCAGCCGACTCCGGCACCTTGCTCGGACTTTTTATTGGGAAATTGGAAACAGTGGGTAGTCTGGTGGAATAACGCTGTGTAGATGCTTTCGTGGAGCATGTCTTTAGTCCAGGCCTTGGTAACCATGGTTACAGCCTCCTCAGCTTGCAGAAGACGCTGAGGAGTCATGGCTGTTTGATTCACCATTAGAAGAGCCGCCTGAAACGTAAATGCTGTAATAAATATCTGATTGGATTTCATTACATTTATGCACTCTGGACGTGGCTTTCGCTAATCTCTAGTGTTTTGCTCAGTTTGGGGCGTTTAGAGAAGCACAAAGGTAATAACATTTGCAGTTGTTAGGGCTGATCACAACTGTTTGATCGAATTGTGATTATTCGCGAAAACTGCGATTTTAATGCATGTTTTAAATCACCGTCTTGATGTTCTAATAAATAATTTTAAGCAAATTCCATTACCGTGGGCACTCACACTAACATGCATTGTGAATGTAGGGTGATCAGGTTTCAGTTGCTTTTAATATTCAATGGTTCTTCATCCAGAAATGAATATTGTGAACTACCCTTTTTATAGCAACTATCTTTGGCCATGTGTGAAAGTGGAAAAAGTGAAAAAAATCAAGATGCAGACTCACTTCTCAAATCTCAAAATGATTTCATGACGCACAATTAATTTAAACACAGTCGGTTATGTCTTAAGATGGATCTTAAGGATTAAGGGACTGTAATTAATGCAGTCACATATAACAAATCCACTTCAAAATGAAATGAATTGCTAATTACAATACTCTTGACACTGAAAAATGCTAAACCTGTATACAAATAATTGGAAATTATTTAACAAACAGTTTCAAATTTTTTTACTTCTATGCCATTTTGTTCGCTTTGCTGTTTCCTTGAACTTAATTATGATGCCATTACGTTGCTGTCTTGCTGCCAGCCAATCGCAGCATCGCTGATCATGGTTTTGAGTATCGATATATCTGCTCTTTCCAATGAACATGTCAACACTGAGTAATCTCAGACAGCTTAATCCAGATATTTAATCAAATCTGCAAAATTGTTTGATGAACCGAATTAGCCAGAGATCAATTATCATGATTAAAAGGTATGGCATCTATCAAATCAACTCGGATGTATTAAGTGAGGTGAACGGACCCCCGGATTATACTTCCTCCAGAAGATGTAGCAAAAGTAGCAAATATCTCTCTTTCCTGTTTCATAACATTTGCTATTTGCGTTTCTTTTTACATGTTTATATTTTGTCTGTATTTGATGTATCAATAATTATTTAATTGCTAGAAGATATGCTGTTTTCTGCTAAAGGTATCAAAGGGTAATTCCTAGTGAATTACAGACCTCTGTAAATGGGCTTGACAGATTTGATATGAGAAGTGATTCTATGTGAATTAGTATGTTATTTCTAAAAATACAGTAAATGATTTTTTTTGCTAAACAAGACAGTTTTATCATTGCTGTTTGCAACAATATGTCCTTGTTTCCAACAGTCTGTAGTACTTTTTCCTCCAACTTGCTTTACCCTGTAAATCTTGAAATTTTTGTTCAGTTTTCAGTGTTTGCTGGCAGCAATATTTCAGTTATTGGTTGCAGTCCATAATAGCAAAATGTGACCGTGTCTGACTGCAGGGTTTTGTGGAGGATATAGCCAGCAATTACTTTTTAATGATTCTGAACTACTTCGGTAGTGACTATAATAACAGTTTGGCCATAACTCCATTAGTGCATCACCTTCACCCACAGTCAGCTAAAGGTAAAGGCCTTGTGTATCTTGTGTATCATCTTCAACATGTCATAAATTTTGTGTGTGTGTGTGAGTATCATCCTACTTTCCTTTATGTGCTTGATGAAGGTGATTGTTGTCTATAAAACAGACTTCTAGATGATTCTTGCTCTTATTTTGTTTCTGTGTTCCTGAGGTTTCTGTTTCCATGAGAGATGTTTTTGTATAAATGCTAGCTAAGAAATTGCCTTTGCACGCATGCATCTGTTTTGTGTTGGCTAAATGTATAAAAGCACTATGTCAAGCGTGCCCATTTTTACAGCCTTATAATAGAGAGGCGCAGCTGTCAATGGCTTTCCACTGAGCTCTGCCCAGTGCTGATGTATCAGAAACAAATTCAGGCTGACAGTCACTGGCAGCTTGATTGTAGCATGTTTCTGTAATTCAAGTGTAGCAAAACAGAAGTGATCATTTCTCTAAGAGGAAAGATCATGTTGGCATACATTTGACTTATTTTCTATTGATGGTTTGATGGGTTTGAAGTTCTTTTGGTTATTTGTTGGTTTTGGATTAGGGATAGGTCGTGACGGTTGATTAGTCCTCCAACAACCATCTTGTAGTTTATGTAAGATTTTGTTTTTTGTTAGTGGTGACACTTTGATTAGCATTTGTGTTTTCTTTTAGCTGCTAGAATCATAGTCACTGTAACTGTAACTTTATTTATAATGTATTCATTTATTTTTTTAGCTGCATGTTTGCTCTGATTGCACGGATGCCCTTTAGAGGAAACCTAAACCAACACTAAACGAGCAGGATGTTGCCATTTAGCAGTTTCTTTTCATCCAAAGCAATTTACAGCAGACCGCTTGCTGAGACGCCCCCCCCCCCCCCATCCCTCAGGAACCTGAAGTCAAGTCAAGTTGAGCTTTATTGTCATAAAGTTAAAGTTAACAGCTTTGTTCAATGGCACAACTGTGATAAGAGCTCAGCTCTGAAAAGTAACGATGATCCAGAGACAGTCAACTGAACTGTAACTATGAAATGTATTTAATAATTTATTGTGAATTTATTACTATAATTAAAAAAAATTGCCATTTCTGTATTAAAACTTATATTTTTCATTAAATAAAGCTGATTTTTTTTTCTGCCACAAAAATACTTTACAAATATTCTTATATTTTCTTTGTTTTTTTTTGTTTGGTTTCTTTGTCTTGTTTTGTTTAGTGTTGTTTTTAGTTTTGTTTTGTGGATTGGTTGTTTTGTTTTTGTTTTTTGGTGCTTTTGTTGTTTTTGTGTTTGTTTGTTTTTTTTTTTTGTTTTGTTTTGGTTTTGGGATGATTACATTTTGTAACACATAAACTGACTTCAGCGCACTTATTGTTAAACCAGTAGCACATCTTTATTCATTGCCTTGCACCAGCATGCATATAACTTTGAATAATTTAATGCTGCGAGTCTTGTCAAATTCTGGCTTGAGTCGGTAAAGATTCCGGAAGGACACCTAATTGTTCCACCGTGGAGACGATTTTCTTTTTGAGTAAGATTTGACGATGCTCTCCCTGTTCAGAACTTTCACTTCACGGTCTGCAAACAGAGCAGCTCTGAATCTTAAGCAATCAGAGTTGTCTGGATTTCTGTGTGCAAATCCTCATCAGCACTGGCATTTTAGCTACTTAATTGGGGTCTTGTGTTCTTGGAGGCTCTGTGTGTGGAAAAATTAGCGTTCATTCAGCCACACTAACCTGACAGGTCCTGGTCAAAGCGACTCACAGGTTCTGAGCGGCTCTCCTGCAGTGGGATGATGGGAATGAGGCTGTGGCCATGGGCTGTCAGCGCACGCAGGGTGCCGTGGTTGATCTCTTGGCAGGTAATTGCAGTAATTCTGTGATGCTGGGCTTGATTAGCGAGCTGTCTGTGGGTGGGAGAACAGAGGTTTTGGCTCTTCAAAGCCTCTGTGCTCTGGCCAGGTGCTTTTCATTAGTTATACCAGCCCTGGGCAGCATGCTAATGGTTTTTCCTCATTCCGTCAGTGTTACCAAGCAGCGAGAATGCAAGGTCATTTACCTCTGCTTAACGTGAGCTGTAGCTCGGTTATCCGGTTAATTAGGGATGGGGTCTCTGGTTGACTAGTCATTCAACAGCCAACTAGTAGATTAGTAAGATGTTTTATTTGTTTACTTTGTTTTTCTGAAGCGAGCGGAGATGCTTTTATTAGTATACATACAGTTACCACCATCTCCACCCCCCCCCCCCCCTTTAAGAAATGGGTAATGGATATGATCGGGGTGAGGTGAACCTGAAAAACTGCTCCAATTATTCAGGGCGTGCTCTAGACCAAAGTGGAATCAAGAGACACAAAGGTCAGTGACACATAAGAGTGTCTAAAGAAAAATCTAGTTTAAAAGTTAGAAATATTGGTTTAAAATAGTTTTAAAAAACTGTTATACCATTTTAAAAAAACATTAAAATTAAATGACTCTAAAAGGTCATAAAGCAATAACATTTTCCTTGCACCTTGATTGTTTGTGTACACACATTAATCGTTTTCAGAATATTTTTTTAAATATTTTTCTAAGCAAAAAGTTGTATTTTTAAATAAATATAATGAATTAGTATAAAGATTTTTAATATATCAATTAATATAGCGACTTTCAGAAGTCATAACATTTTACAGTCTGAACTAACCTTGTCCTCATAAAAAGATCAAATCTGATATTATAAGAGATTTATTGGCCGTGACAGTCATGAGGGTCTGCCTCAGTCATCTCTCTATGATCTCATTTCCTGTTTATTTTATTTTTTATTTTTTTCATAGTATTGATATGCATCACGGCTTAGATTTTGGGAGACATTTTTAAAATATTAGTAAGCAGTCATGCTGTTTGCTAAAGTATGTTTTTTTTTTTTTTCTAGTAAATAATAAAAAACAATTATGATATACACTGAACAACAATCTTTCTGTAAATTTTTTTTTTTTTTTTTTCCCTCCTCCCTACGAAATTATATTTTTTTTTACGTCATGCACTACCCCCAAAAAGCACAAAATAATAATAATAATAGTAATAATAATGATAAAATTCTTCTTCTTATTATTAATATTATTATTATTATTATTATTATTATTAGATTTTTAATTTGATTAAATAAATCTGGATAAATAAATCATTGTCATTAATGTAAATATAAAAATGTTCATATCCCTACTGTTAATAACTCTAAATCTAATTTTTCTTTCTCCTCTAGCAGACTAGTTGTTGACTGAAGCTTTCAGCCCATGCTTGACTGTTTCAGTTGCCTTTGTTCCAACTATATCTCAGCTTATAATGTGTGCATATTTCAGAGTGTAAGGAGGAGTTGAACTGTCATCTTAGGGCTCTTTGTTTTATTGTCTTTAGGTTCGCCACACCTAGTCTAATGTTGTAAATCCAGCACAATGTAATCATTAGAGCTCCCAGCCAACATTTCAGCCAGCATGCAAAGAGTGGGGTTGGCTTCAGCAAACATGAAAGCGTGACTCATGCCAAAGATGCAAATTTTGGGAGCTAGAGTTTCAAGTTTAGATCCAAACATCTAGCATACAGATGGTTAAAAACATTACAGTCTATGCAGACGAAGCAGCTCAAGCCTTATTACCTGAAAAAGAGAGAAAAGACATCTCTTTTTAGGTGTCAACCTCCATCATACGCCCCATCACTGTGTCTGTCTTGGCATGATGCAAAACTCTGTCACTGAGCCTTAGTCATTAATAGACATCTGTTGAACTATTATTATCTTGTGTAGTATAATAATATCCAAAATGCTTAGAGTTCTGTGATGGTTTCAAGATGATAAATGAGTTTTTTTATGAGCTAGTACAAATGTTACATAATTAGTTGAATAAGAGTAGTGTACAAACACAGGACCAGTGCTCTCACCATTATGCTTAATGCATTTATAACAGTGCAACATTAGCACAAGGGAAAAATCTTGTATGTACAATAAGAGCTTCAAAAGCATCATGAAGGAAACTGCTGATTGAAGCATAAGTCATGTTGAGAAGGAACAGCTTCTGGTCTTCTTTGTAGGTCCACCTAAAGATAAAAGAAACATGCATGCATGCATGCTTCATAAAGAAGTGACAATTCGTGAGTCATTGAAGAGTCATTGACAGTTTGTGTTTCAAGGTACAGTAACACACCTTAGGTACCAGATTTGTTGGAGCCAGAGTGTTTGTGTGGTCTGACATTCAATACCATACCTTGTCATTGGCTCAAAGACTTTATTACATTAAGTGAAATTAAATATAAAGTAGTGACAATAGGATGGTATGCTACGGAGTTGATTAAATTTGTGATGCTGAATGTGATTAGTAGTTACATTCTTCCTCTAGTTTTTTCTTCCATTAACATTCATGAATTTACATTCATGAATGTTAATGTACACTGTCCCTTTTTTGTTCCTTCCCTTTTAAATGACATTAAGCAGTCAGTCCTGTACTTTTTCCCCCACAATATTTTGATTAATTGTGATTTTAATTTTGCATCTGGAATACATATGGAGAAAATAATTGAGAAATGTTTGTATAACATGGGATCCTGCTTCTGGTGCTGCCTTTTGTCAAAATGAAGCAGACTTGGCATATACCACAAAACAAGTTAAGTGCATTTGGAAAATGTGTACCAGATTCAGTTATTTTGTATGATTGAATTATATCAAAATAATTGAAGCTAGCCCAATTTTCCAAATTGTCCAACTTAATGAACTTTTGTTTATTAATTTTTCCTGTACAAAGTTTTAAAAAAATTTTTTTTTTTAACAAATTAATTTTCTATATATGGATTTAATCTAATATTCATTTCACGTCATTGAAAAAAATGGCTAATTAAATCGGCTTTAATTTTGGTTAATTTTGCAGGCTTATGATTTTAAAATTTTAAAAGCTTAAGAATTTAAGAAGTAGAAGTTTTGAAATGGTGGACAGTTTACAAAATCCTTCCTTATTTTAGTCTTTATTAAATTAGATAATTTTTTTTATATATTATATACTTTATTTTATATATATATATATATATATATATATATATATATACACATTTATTTATATATAGCCCCCCAGCCTTCTTCAGAAATTTAGAGATTGTGTGGATGGATATATAAAAACACTCTTAGAATAAATTTAATTCAGCTGTCAACGCTTTGAAGGTTTCCCATCACTGATCAAATTGAATCTTTAATTAAGCTCTGTTTCACCTGCTTGGAGTCGGAGGCCAGACCGTGACTCATTTCATTCCCCAGTTCACAGCATGACTGCTGATTTCTGGGTGTGACTGTGTTGAATAATTGTCTCCGTTGCCAGCAGGTGAGGCTGAACCTGCCTTGAGTTTTTCCATCTATGGGGAGTTGCCATGTCAGGTGGTAACTGGCAGCCTAATGCAAGTCATACACACTCAGACACATGATGGAATGGCACAGCTGGACAGAAAACACAGAGCAAACCCTTTTGCCACAAAAACAACAGTTTAGGTCTGGAGCTGTTGGATGGATAAAGCCATCAAATGTGTTTGGATTTTTCAGTACTACCATTACAAATGTTTACATCCATCTGTCCATTACAGAGCCTGCTTTGTAAGGAGAAAGCACTTTTAATTTACATTTTTTCCCTTTGTTAATTTTTAAAGCCACCAATGTACACTAATTTAAAGGATTAGTTCACCCAAAAATGAACTTTTTCATTAATATTTTCACAACCTCATGTCAAAGAACTGTAGAAGTAGTCTGACTTGCTGTATTCCAAGTTTTTTGAAGCCATATGATAGTCATTGAGTGAGGAATGACTGAAATATTAGTTGTACATTTAGGTTGAGCTAAACTTCATGAACTGATACTGAATTGAAGTGATACATTAAAAATAAACATGATTAATTCACAAATCGGATATCGCTGCTTCTATTATGAACATGCTATAGAGAACTACTGTATGCCAAATGTAAAGATTTTTAATTTATAACAATTTAAGGTTTATTCTGTTCATAATGCAGTGGCTATTGTATGGTTTTGGTTTGGTTTGTATGCTTTTATGGCGCGTTTTTGTCATTTGTGGAGCTTGACATCCCCAGTCTTTATTATATTGAAAACAATAGCCAGGATTTACTTCAGAAAGATTTGAAACGACATGAAGGTGAATAAATGATGACAGAATTTTCATTTTTGGGTGAATAAATGTGGCTGTACACAAATAAAAGGGTTTTTCACGCTCATACAGTAGAAGAACCATTTTGGGTTCCTCAAAGAACCTTTCAGTTGAATAGTTTAAAAAAAACAATATGTATTTATACATTTTTTTTTTTTTTTCTTAGTGGGAAGCACATTTACAGTAATTAATCTCAAACGCATTTTCTGACAAAAGTTTCATGGATGTTAAAGCTTCTTCATGGACCCATAGAGGCCAGAATTTTTTATTTTTTTTTAAAGAGTGTACATGATGTCAATCTATTCTGCACAAACATGCAGAGAAAACCAAGCTGGGCACGGCTGAATGTAGAGATTGAAAGAACTGCTTGGAGCAATATGCTAGAATGTAGCGCATTAAATCTGTCCTCACCTGTGCTGTCAATAAGCTTCCCACCCAATAGTCAGTGGTTGAGGTAATGCACTGATTTCCTTGCTAAATATATTACATTTTGATGTAAATGAAAGATGTCTGTTAATTGCTTCACTCTTTCTGTCTTGGCAGCGCAGAGTAGAACTAACAAGATTATTTTAGGAAGTGTCAAGCGATATTTGTGGTCGAAGCAGTTTTTACCGCATTGAAAATTTAGCCCTCACATATGGGTTTGTCAAAACGTATGACGTTGTGTATTGAGCTGTGATGAAAAATGTTTTTGATTTGTTTTGACACCCAACCATGGATTGCGAGTGTGTGCCCTGCTCCTGTTGTAGCACAGCACTGTGGAAACTCATTTGTTCCACCCTGTAGCACACAGTAATGAAGGGATAAAATAGTCCTTTTATTTTGTGCTGAGGTGAACTGCATCTTCTATGCGTTCCTGGCAGCTGACGATGACAGCGGTCGCTTGTGTAACAAACGTCACTCACCGAGATCTTCTCATTTCTGCCAGTATTTTAATAAGGTTTTAATGATTGATGATGCTTCCTGTTCTTGAATTTAATTTATAGCAATGACCTTGTTGTCATAGCAGATTGGTGTTTAAATATGGCAGCCAGTGAATTGACCAAAGAAGTATTCAGATCTTAAGAAACATCTTCTTTCTGCACTTTTGCAGCTCTAAAGTGGCACTTTTCATGAATAGGGTTTCTCACATTTCAAGGATGCATGATACTTTAGATGCAAGGTAGTTTAGAAAATGTTGTTTTGAAATATTTAGAGGTGTTTTATTATTTAGTTTTAGCGATTTTGCAACCGTTACAAAAAGTCCTCCAAATAGTGTTTTAAAGGCAGGGTAAGCAATTTCTGGAAGCCAATGTTGATATTTGAACTCACCAAAACAAACACGCCCCTATTTTGATAGATCCGCCCCACATGTAGCCTACGCAACCTAGGCAACGATTAGTTCTGTGAAACATATGCTGCTTTTTCACCGAAGTTACCTGGAACAATATGTCCCAGGAACATTTTCCCCCAGACCTGTTGCTGTCTGCGTTTCCATCGCGGTCTAAACTACCGAGAAGATTAGGCAAATAGTCTGGTGACGTAACGTTAGGTCTGCGCGCGTTTCTTAATACCAAGTACGCAAATTTCGGACTTGCATCCTCGGTAGTTCGGACTTCACGAGTTAGACTCAGAGTGTGAACTCCCGCGGAGGAACGACGCAAGTCCGGTAATTCTGCAAAGAGCAGCGTACTTGATAACATCAGTCAGCTCGCCTCGGCTGCTGCAATCTTCCTCACTGAGTTTATAGACGAAATATATCAAACACCACTGCCTCTTTTCATTTTCATTTAAACATATTAATAGAACAATAGAATAAAGACCAAAGATTACCTGTTAGATTTACCCAAAACGAATGATATCTTATGTTTAACCACTACAGAGACATCAGAGCCAGCAGCAAATGTCAGAAGAACTAGCCGAGGTTATGCTCCTCTCTTCGGGATACATGAGCACTGAGCGCCCGGTGATCACGTGGAGCCCACGTCTCCAAAATCGGTGAAGCACATTTTCAAATAGCCGCTGTTTTTATAAATAAACCGCAGATTTGAGTTTTAAACAACTACATTCTTGTCTGAAATACACGCGTCCAGTGTAGGCAGACTTTAGCTGTTGCGGCACGCTGCATCCGGTGTAGACACGGTGTTACTCACCTATCGAGAAGAAACAAGGCAACCTCGGCGTCCGATCGCAGGCCTTCCGCTCCTTGAGTTCTCTCCAGCGCTGGAAAGCTGATCCGATATTTACACGGGTACTATTTCTTGCCTTATCGTTCCGCAGACGTTTTCCTCTTTTGTTTTTTATCCGCCATCTCTATCTTTCTGCCGCTCGGCTGTTCACTGAACGCTCTCTCCTCCACATCACGAGTAGACACGCCCCTTACTGCTGATTGGCCACAAGTTTGTTTTGGTACTCGGCCCCTACTCAGTTTTCTTAAACGTTTTTGAAAAATTACATACCCTGCCTTTAAAAAGCACTTTTTATTAAAGCAATAACATTTAAGCAAAACCTCAACATGAAATTATACATTTAAAAAAATTAATAAAAATGAAGAATGGGGAAAGTGGTTGCTGATTGAGCCTAATTTAATCTGTCAACCAGTTTAGTTTAGTTTATAGTTATTGATATACTTATTTTTCCCCATATAGAGAAATGGTCAGTCAAATATTCTTTATTATCTTGGTAACACTGAATGGTTCACTTTATGTATAAGCTACAGAAAAAATGGAACAAACTTGACATCTAATTGGCATGTTGTAGAAAAGGTCTCAAGTTGATGTTACTTCAGGTGTAACAATTTTGGGCAATGTTTTTCTTTTATTATCATCAATGGAAGATTGAATGATTAACCTCTTTGAACTGACACAATTAAAATAAATTTTACTACAATTAATTAAATATCAGCAGAAAACCTGAAGGTCAAGATTATTTAAATGGTTTCAGCAAAAAAGGGTTTATTAGGCATATTTATGGTTGTCGTTTCAGAATTCACGGGATCTATGCCTTGAATATTTAGCCAGAAAAATATAAGTTGTAGCAGGACACTAAAGACTGAACCCCTTATAACATGAAATGATGAATGGACATCGATTGCAAATTTCATGTGTTCTGAGCACTAAACTTGGTTATCTGGCATGTCATTGCCAATAGCTCGTAATAGGTCATGAGCTTTAGAAGTCGACCAGCTGCTGAAGGGAAGCTCTGTGAAGCTTGGCAGGACGTTCCTCTGTTCTCAGCGTTCTCTCACACCTGCTCCCTCGCCCTGCTGACCCAAGAGCCAGAATTCCCTAACATGAATCACAATCTGGTTCAGTGAAAACTCTGGCTTTGCTTGAATACTCAGTAAAGGCGTCATGATGATTTGAGTTATTATAGCACTGGGAATTCTAACCTTACTTGTTTTATATTAAAATCATTGATCCATGTCAGTGGCTCTAACAAATTTGACACAGTTGATCTCCTTTTGCTGACATGTTGATTTGAGGCACTACCACTTAATATTACGTTGTGTATAAAATAGTCATAAGTGATTATTTTTATTAAATTTTTTTACAGTGGAACATTTATGGTCTTAATCATGTTTTCCTGGGCTGGTGGAGCAGACGCTGGTCCAAGTGGGCTTTGGAAGTGGCTCTGCAATCCCAATCTGCCCTGCTTGTCCAGACTGCACATTTATTTACTGCTAACCTTGGCAGAGGGTCAGGTGTGAATTATTACTAGCTCTGTGTTTTGTTGTGTGGTTGTTTGTTACTCATGGGCTTGGCCTTGACACGATTGACAGAATACCCGTATTTTCCGACATTTGTTATCAAGGGAGCTGAAATGAACTGACTGTTTTGTTGATGCCAAAGCCTTCTGAAGATTGGGTAATCTTCACCGGCTTTCTGTTGGCTCATGGCCGTGGTATGCCCTGGTTTAGTCTGCTCAGGCTTTCTTCTTGTGTTCATGGTCTGTTTGGTTTTCACAATACCAAACTTTCAGTAGTTGGAACCAGTGGAATTTCATGATACTTGGTACCAATTTAGATGCTGTAGTTCCTTGTATAAGAAGTATAAATATAAGAATATTAAATAATAATAGAAAACCAGCTAGTCTTGTAGACTAGTTTCTTTAAATTGTAAACAAGTTATTCTCTGCCTTCATTGTTTATTAGCATGTAACCAAAGCAGTTTGAACAAAGACTCTCATGGTTGAATGTCCTTATAAATGGCCATTTGTAATGTAATTCCTTCATTCTTTCATGTTGAAACTCTTTTGGTTACATGCTGCTATTATAATGTGGTGAAGTCAGAGAATGATAATAACTTTGTGTCTACAGATTATAGACTAGTCTAAAAGACTCGCAGGCTCGAGGAAAAATCATCAGAAAGCACTCAAAATGGACTTTAATGAACAGCTTGCACAAAACAGGGCCTCAGGTTTTCTGCTTGTCACAGAGATTACCGTAATTTCCATAATAGGCAAACACAGTTGTTTTCATTCATCTTGCTTGAACGTTGTGACAGCATTTGGGCACTAAATTGTTGTAGTTGGTGTTTGGTCCTAATAATACTGTGAAACACTTGGTATAGCTTACGTTTTACTTTTTAATATTGATTTTTGACTTCCCTGTTCTAGTGAATATTAATTACTCTTAACGAGTAATGTGATTTTTATGTTTAACAATTGCTATAATTTCATTTCATTGTTAAAGCATTAATTGTGTCCAACGTTATCATCTGTACTTGTTCTTTTAAAAGGAGATTATACTTATTTGTTTTTAAAAAATGAGTTTTTTTCACCTCAGATGATTATCTGCTGCTAGAATTCCCCTTAAAAGAAAATGAGTTGATATGATCAAACTCACCAGGAGAAAAAAGAGATGCAACACAGCACAAGCTCCTGGTCATGAGATCTGCGGTTACTACAGCAACTAGACTGAAATGAACTTTTTTTTTGTATTATTAAAATTGGACCTAATTCAATGTAGAATAAATTAGATTTGAAGTAATCTGGAGTTTTTAGGTTTGGACTAATTTGGCAAAAATCTCTTCTGTCCTCTTGGAGTGTGCATGAAGAAAAATGTATGAATGTTTTACTATAGTACCAAAGGCAGTATAATGCAGCACCACTGACTTGCTACAACAGCCGTAACCGCTTGCTCATAACCGGTTACTCTTTAATTTGTTGTTCAATTGCCATTTTAACCTGTGCAATATGCCTTTTATGCTCATGATCTGTTCCTCTCTTTGGCAGGATGACTGGAGTGGCATTAATTCAAACAGAATTCAATCACACAGCAATGCAGATGACAAAGTCCACAGCCTAGAGACCCTTCCTCCAGGTAAGAGGCAACCTGACAGCCCGTGTGCATAATCAGCTCATGTCAGGATTAGCCCGCTCTCATAATTCAAGTTTTCTTTTTCCGTCCCAGATGAATAATGGAGTGTTTCTTCTCAGGGGAAACGCTCAAAGATGGACTTTAATGAACAGCTTGCACAAAACAGGGTATCAGGTTTTTCTTCTCCCGTAAACAGAACTTAACCTGAGGTTTTCTGCAAGAAGTAGGTGTAGGAAATTTCACTTGAGGGCACCTAAAAATGCATGAGAGTGATTTGAGGGAGGCTTTATAACTGGCCTGAAGACAAGAACTCTGTGTCTTCTTCACATTTTATTCCCTTTTGGTAATGTACTCCTTTGTGATCCAACCGAACTGGGCTGCTTAATACATGAAGCCTTAGATATTAACATGTGCTTTTTATAGACTTGCTGCATTTAAAAGCAGTATTGTAGTAAGGTTGCAAATGCATTATTTATTTAGCTCATTAGTTTCTATGTCATGCAATCGCTTGTGGAACTGGGGTCCATGGAGAGCTGTTCTATTAAATTTGTCATAAACATCAGATTACATTCATGTGTCGTCGCATGCATTACAATATGTTTGTTGTCTGTTGTTGTTCTCCCAGGCACTGTTTCTGGGAATCATCAGTAGTTTCTTGTCTCCCTGTGTTACTCTTGTAATTTAGGTCACCCAAAAGATTTCCACGAAGCAGAACACTCACCCAGGAGTACCTGATTTCATCTGTAATAATTAAGAGAACAGATTTAAAGTGATAGTGTGCATAAAATTGCCATCTGCTCATCTCATGTTGTTCCTGTTTGATTTTTCCTTTCGTGGAACATGGAAATAAAAACTTGGTTACAAATAACCATGCAATTAGCATTTTCATTCTCAGGTCATTTCCAAGCAATAACCTGTAGTTGAAAGAGCAAGTGAGTCATCTGAGCTGAATCACTTAGGAAGTGAGTTGAATGATTGGTTCAGGTTATGATTCAGAGGCACTGTTAAAAAAAAAAAAACACCTTTCGAGTCACAGCACGCACACACACACATATACAAGTATATATAATTCAGTGAAAAATTTGTCCATTTTAAGTAAAGTTGAAAGAGCCTAAAAATATTTACAGTAGTTGATATGATACAGATATGATAGGAAAGAGTATGTATGGCAATAAATTAAAATTATAAATCATAAGGGGACATTACTGCAACTTGCATTGAAATCATGGCCAAAATAGTACAATTTTTATTCCATCCAAAGTTCTTTTGGATTCTGTGATTGAGTCACTAGCACTACATTAGTGTTTCCAAGATGTTTTTCTTCAAATCATGATCTAACATTTATTTAGAATATTGTTTGGTGCACCGATTAAATCAAGAAGGTCTGGAATAAAAAAGACTTCTGGAATTTTTAGTAATATTAAATGTATATTAAATTTTGCAACCAAGCATGAAGTATGTGCTCACTGTGGGTAGGGTTGAGGAATAGATCACGTTACCATGTTGTATTTCGGCCTGGAAAGTGGTGATGTTCACACTCTTCCTCCTGCTCCCCGGCTATGTGTGCATGCTGCCTGTAGGAGAGCACTTTGTCTAGAATCTTGCAGTGTCAAGTGAAGTGTGGAGGTCGCAGCTGAGACGCTCTGTTCTCCTTTGAGCAGCTAATTAGTCTGATGACAACCCCTACAGTCCTCTTCTGTGGGACACGCTATCGACCTCGCACAAGGAGAGTTTGTGTTTTTTCTGGGTGTTGTACATTGTATTGGAGATGCCAGACTTTGATTCTTTACTCTAGCTTTCTGTGGACATTTTTTTTGGCCTAAATTACAGGCCTGAGCTATAGAGATGACCTTTTTCTAATCGTTCTGTCCCAGCCATCGCAGAAGGTGAACTTTTAAATTGTGTGACAGGGCTGTTATAAATGTGGCTGTCACCCTTTGGTGGATCAGTGCATTTGGTACATTGCAGTTCAGGATAATTAACTTGCGCATCCTAGATTACATCACTGTTGTGCACGGAGCGTAACGTTGACCTATTGACACCTATGCATTTTGATTTACCTGACTCTCTTGCTTTTTACAAATAAATCACCCGATTGTAGTGTGCAGCGTAATAGTAAAGTGCCAGTATTTTTTGCTGATGAAAGTTGAACTTTTGAATTCTCCCAGATGCCTTGAACAGAGACTCTTCATCTGCTTGAATTAATTTTTTATGCTGTCTTTGCATGTTCAACACGATTAGTTGGCAGGATTGAGAACCGGTCCCCTTTAGTACCTTTCAGGGACATTTATGGGTTTCATAATGTTGACAAATGATCACTGGTTATTGCACTTCAGAGTATTTGATTTCACCTTAAGGATTCTAGTTTGGAACCATTGGGACGTATAGAGTAGTTAAAAAGACAAGGGTATATACTTCTTCAAAACAAAACAAAATGTACTCCTATTTGAAGTTCACACTGTAACTGCTTTTTTTGTTTGTATTTGTGTTGTTTTATTAAAATAAATAATTATGTTTAGTTTAAGCTTTCTAAAAGCTTACATGATACTACTAGATGTTTATAGAAATGAACATGATAGAAACACTGTGTAGTGTATAATGAAGTGGTTAAGACTTATAGACCGTATCTAAGAGTTTGGCTTTTCCTTTTGGTTCTGCTCCTAATTTGAAATGTTGTCCCTTGTTCATTAACAATTCCCGTGGCAGTGGTCTTGGCCTTTGAATCGATGTTAGCGCTCTGCTGGATAGCTGGCATCAGTGGCATGTAATTCGCACTCAGGTCGGCCTAATTATAATGCCGAAGACGTTTGCCAGAACCCTGCTAAATTAATTGCTTATAGTCTTTTGTAATGATAGATAACATAATCGAATTCTGCCACATGTTTCTGAGGTCTAAGTATCATCATAGCCATCTCTGCCGTTTAACTCAATGACATGTTGACGTGGAATGTGACTAACATCAAAATGGAAAAATAACACTTTTTGTTGAGGAAAAGCTAAGCTTGTGGTTGGGAAATCATTTAAGGCTGGCTGTTATGGAAGGGCTCCATTTGGCAAATATCCTCATATATTATAATTTGGCAAATGTCTTTGACAGATTCACCTGGGTTGTAATCAACTAAAGATGTCTATCCAGCTCCTTTCACGTTCTTTTGGGCGACTGTGATTTATAATGTAATAATGGGCAGCAGTACATTTAGGGTTTTTGTCTTGGCTAAAAAAAGATGTTTCTAAGAAACATGAGTATTTCATTCAAAAACAGAGTACTCCTTTGTTCTTTATATTATAATGTGGAAATTTGTCTTTGGTAAATGACAAGCCTGATGTTAGGCGTCTTTGGACATGTACTTACTGACAAATTGATAGTTTCAGAGTTTTTCGAATGGAAAGTAAGTAGCCTTATCGATATGTTAAAGCAATCAATCCACATTATTTGATTTATTTGTACACTGGGTAAAAGTCAGCCTTTTGGTAATGGAAATGACAAAAACTATTTATTTGATCTTTTTTTTTTTTGTTGCAAAGATCTAGATGTTCTTTTTTTCTCGTGACATCCAGTGTTTAATCATTTTTGTCACTTTTTCAGGGAAGGTTAGGTGGCAGGACTTTGACCAGGACCTGTACGTGGGAGCTACAGTGGTGAGGCCAGGGCAGGATCCCTACGGCCGCAACAAGTTCAACCAGGTTGAGAGTGACAAACTCCGAATGGACCGCAGTGTCCCTGACACCAGACATGACCAGTAAGTCCCGCTCCAGTTTTTACCTCGACTCATTCAGTTAACACTCAAGAAACAGCTTTGCTTCATTGAAATGAGCTAATGCTCAACTCAGTCACGGAATTTGTTTCACAACTTATTTTCATTACATGCAATCAGTTTAATTAGTGTAATAGAGGTTTACTTAATTTGTTTGCATTGGGACAACATTGAATCATCTTTATTTGTTTGGGATTTTCAGGTCCTAGAATGCTTTGCACAGGTAAATGTTGAAATTAAGGAAGGAATAATTGCTGTTGAATTATTAGAAAATAATGCACATCCAAGGTGGTGAGAAAGCGGATTTAATGTGTTGATTGTTGATTGTATTTGTGTTGCTACACAGAACAGTGTTCACATCTCGTATTTCAAACCAGTACAATACATTATCTTCCTTTTTATTTTTTTTTTATTTTTATTTATTTATTTTTTTTCTGTACACCGTTCAAAAATTTGGGGTTGGAAAAAGTTTTCTTTTGAAGGAAGTCTCTTGAATTTTAAAACTGATGTCTAATTTTATAGGATTTACTCAATTCTCTTATATTTGAGTACAGTTACAGTTTAGTTTAAGAAGCCCATTTCCAGTGTGTGTGGTGACACTTTTCATAGTTGAATTAAGTTTATTAAAAGTATTATTTAAAGTGAAGTTACTCACATATCTGAACATTAGACTCATGCTGCTCGGCACAAAATCTAATTAAACCCATTACCTTTGGTTCTGTTGAGTATTAAAGCACCCTTTCCACTAATAAAGGACTGTTCATGTTACACTGAGCATTTGCCTCGCTATGTAAGGTTTTTCCATTGCCTAATTTATTATGTAGTGTGCCTTACTGTACAACACATAGTGAATGTGAAGAACAGTGTCAGTGCTTCTTTGTGATAAAGTCAGTCAAAATGAATGTGCTAAATTAATTTCGGATTCTCATGAAGAGGGGCCTGTCATTTGATGAGAGATGCTTACACAGCACAATGATAGGGAAATGCATGAAAAGCACTTCCCCAGCAAATCAAGGAGTCTTTCAAAACTTCATCCTCATCCGTCTGTCGGTCACAGTGTCCTTGAGGTGGCAAAGTAGCAGATTGTCTTCGGGGCTTAAATGGCTGTCAGAGATGTCAAGGCAGGATTGACAATATGAGTAGAGTGCTGAATGTATAAGTGGAAAATAAAGGAGTAGTTTAAATGGAGAATGAGCTTGTCCTCTTAGATGCAGTAAGTGGTCTTGGGTGTTATGAATCTCATCATCTGTAATAGTCACACTTGTGTTTAAGCTGAAAGGTCTCGCAGGGGAAAATCATTTACTGCTGAGTGGGCATCTGAAGGAACGTCATATTTGCTGATGGCACGAATGGGAATATCCGGGCACTCATTTTTTCCTCTGATAAATTGGCCACTCACCGCTCTCTGTATCAAATAATGTGTTGCATATATTTAGCAAAACCATTCAGTTCTGACAGGTTTACTTTGCATCTTTGCATTTTAGGATTCATTTGTAAGAATTGTTTATAAGCTGTAAAATGCCCAGTAAGATGTCCACATTAAGTTTTCCATCACCAGTTTAATGTACTGTACTCCCCCCCCCCCCCCCCACCCCCCCTCTCTCTTGACAAAAGGACTGTAGAAGTTCTGAATTCAGCAAAACAGTTTTGCTAACTTGGGCTACTTTTTGATGTTGGAAAAACACTTGACCACCCACATTTGCACCTCAACACTGCCTCTTCAGTGTTCACCAACTTACCCGGTCTGAATTTTATTTATAACAAGTTTCATAATCATTTCAGTCCAGTCTTTTTACATGTCAAGAAGGCATTGCACACAAGTTTTAAAGGTGCACTGCCAGTCAAAGGTTTGGTGGCTTTTTGCTCACCAAGGGTGCAGTTATTTGAGCAAAAAAGTAGAGTACAACAGTAGTTTTGTGAAATATTACTGTTTTAAAATGTAATTTATTCCTTTTTTTATTGTGCAAAGCTGAATTTTCAGCAGTCATTACTCCAGTGTCACATGATCCTTCAGAAATCATTCTGATATGCTGATTTGCTGATCAAGACACTTTTCTTAGTTTTGACAAAAATGTCGAGCAGCACAACTGTGATACTTTTTGTTTTTCAGGATTCTTTGGTGAATAGAAAGTTCAAAAGAACCGCATTTATATGAAACACAAATCTTTTGTGACAAATGTTTTTACTGTTGGTTTTTGATCAAATTAAATGCATCCTTGCTGAATAAAAGTATTCACTTCTTTCAAACCAAAGTAATTTTACTGACCCCAAACTTTTGAAAGGTATTATAATTAGTAAAATACAGGCTGTTTCATTTTCTAAAGTCAGAGAGAGAGAAATATAGTAATGTAAAACAATTATTTTGTGCAAAAACTCATTAGAAGTGGACTTTAGTAATAATTATTAAACAAAAATCCATTGAAAAGCAACACAAAAGTGGTAGTGCCACTGATTTATTATTTATTTTTTTTATTTTTACACAAACTTGCTTTTCTAGTGGAGTTCAAATACGGCTGAACTCTCGAATTTCAAAAAGCTTCAGGATCCTTAGAAATATTATCTGGTCCCCTGAACGTACTGTAACATCATTAGAGCTGCACTTAGCTGAGACTGTATCGATTGCGTGAGAAAATGAGGTTTACATCAAACACTCATGTTACTGCTGTTTTATAATGACCAGATGTAACTGCCTTTTTGTTGTGATTCAGACAGCCTAGATATCTTCACACAAAACATCTTGCACATCTTCACCAGAAATATATTTCCCATATCTCAAAGGGCTGATGTAAAAGCTATGGGGGGTTTGGTTGTGCTTAAACGAACATAAATTGGTCCCACAGCCAGTCGTTGTCTCTGAATTAGCTGTCGTGAACGCTATGATGAATTGGTGCTCTTTTTTTTTAACTACCTGATGTTAGGCAGAAACAGATTGCTCTGGATATTTCAAGCATGATACTTGCAAGATCACAGTGTGTGTGTTCTTAAAAATGTTTTAATTCAGTTTTATCAGATTTATGGTCATAAGTCTTAATTATCATTTTAAGAGGTCTTATATTTGGGGATGAAAAAACAGGATTTGTGACACAGTCAAATGTGATTTTAAACTTCAAAAGGCTGTGACTGAATTAAATAAATGTGAACGCTGAACGTTAAAAGTCAAAACACTGTGCGTTCTACAAGCAATGAATAGCGTGCATTGATGCCAAGCAATTACTCATGATCTGCTGTTGATGAATTATGACAATGTTTACGTTATAGTGTTTATATTGTAATGTTAAAGATGGTTGAAAACATGCACATTTTGTCTCCCTCATTTTTATAATAAACAGTTGGAAGTAGTAGCCCATAGATATTTCAAAATAAGAGTCCCGGTGTATTTCAGTTTGTAGATACATGAGTCATGACCTGCATTATGTATAGAATTATCTTTGGTATTTTGGTCACACAGTAAACTCTGTCTGCCAGAGGACCAAGAACATTATTTAACACATTCTGTATACAGATTTTACTAGTATCTGCCTTTTAAAAAAACATTATTACTTCAGAGAAATATCAATCAATCTCTTAGAGTATTGAGTATTTTTTTATTTTAAATTTTAAAGCTATTCTCCTGTTGAATATGTGCCATACTTAAAGTAAAATAATCTAATATGCATGATTTATTTTGAGATTATATAGAGTTTGTTCTGTGTGGACATATGGTATTAATTTTATTTGTGCACGTTTTAAAAAAAAAAAAAAAAAAAAAAAAAAAAGATGATCTGCAGATGTGTCCCAATATAGCAGAGGTTTTAGTTCTGAAAAAACAGTTTGAATTTTTAATTTGTTGGTTGGGGGTTTGCCATTTTTAATACTTTGGTTAAGTATGGTTTAATCATGTGTTTTAGTTATATAACACTTGTGGATATGGCATTCATTGGTCTATTAAAAGCTTTATGGAGAAACATTGAAAGCAAAGTGGGCAGGAAAACGCTTCTCAAACATTCACCACCATCGCCTCTGTCTGTGGTCCTGCCACAGCCTGCATGTGGACTGACACATGCGTTTGAAGAGCCCAGCGTGTGGGGTGAAGGTGCAGACTGTTAAGGTTGGCTAGCGAGTACTGTCTTCCACCATTGTTTCCACTGAAGGCCTGCAGTGCAGGGCTGGGCTCCCAGGACTCGCTGATTTACTGCTGACATGCAGGAAGACTTGTCAAGAGGAGAGCAGCCCTCGTCGCTTCTACGCTCAACATAAACAGGCTGCTTGGGAGATGCTGCCCTCTTAGGAAATTACCCTCCCTTTGCACAGGGATGAACTTGACCCTTAATTAAAAAAAAAAAGCATTTAAAAATAGTCCTATGTAATATTGACCAAAAAAAGCCACAACACTAACTTGTAGTGATTTGTGGTTACAGGAAGGAATGTTCATTGTTGGCGTGACTGTGGTGTTTACTCTGAATTATGGCAGGTCACTTTAACACTTCAAGTTCCTGACTTCAGGGCTTCCATTTCCCACCTTTAGATGTCAATGTGCAGTTTAAGAATTTGATGTTTGTTACTATTTAAAAATCCAGCTCATAATTCCAGGAATTCAAGTGCCCTTTTACCACTGGATTGTAGTTTAAATAAATGCAGCGACTCTTCACCGTTCACACAGGACACGTTCTTGCATCCGCCTTTGCTGTTTTTAGATTGTTTTTCTAAATGAACTTGTGCTAGACTGACATCTTTAACAGTTGTGGCATGTCACACAGTTTTGTTTTTTTTCCTCACAGTGTCTCACATTTAAAATGCAGAGGGATTCACCAATGTTGCAATTATGTCTAATACCATTAAGCAGCAGATAATTATTTTAATTTTATGGCCAATAAATGGCAGATTATTAAAATTCCACTTTCAAAATTCTTATTAAATTGACAATAAAACACAAAACACACTAAAACCAGTCATTTAAAGGCATAGTTTACAAAAAAAATCGTTAATTATTCACCCTCATGATGTTAAAACCCCTAAGACCTATGTTCATCTTCAGAACACAAATTAAGATATTTCTGATGAAATCCAAGAGCTTTCTGACCCTGCATCGTTAAAATAGTCCATGTGACATCAGCGGTTCAACCTTAATGTTATGAAGCTACGAGAATATTTTTTGTGCACAAAGAAAACTAAAATAATGACTTTATTCAAGTATTTCTTCTCTTCTGTGTCAGTTTTCGACAAACGTTCACGAGTACCATGACGCATGCGTGTGACGCATGCTCTCGGATTTCATCAAAAAATCTTAATATCGCTAAAAAGTGGGCATTATTTTTAGATTTATTATTTTAAGTTAGTCTTTACTACTTATTCACAACACCATAAACCTTTGTCTATTTTGTTAATTGTTATGAATATCTATTACCATCATGTAAGTGTCTCTGCCAGAGCTTTAGGAAAGCTGAAACAGGAATAAAATCAGAAAAGGAAAGGATGTGATGTCCCATACTTGGAATTTGTACTCTGCATTTATCCAAGTGCACACACACAGCTGTGAGTAGTGAACAAACGCGCACACACAGTGGGTAGCCAATGCTGCGGTGCCTGGGGAGCAGTTGGGGGTCTGGTGCCTTGCTCAAGGGTCTCACCTCAGTTGTGGTGTTGAGGGTGGAGAGAGCGCTGGACATTCACTCCCCCACCTACAATCCCTGCCGGACCTGAGACTCGAACCCGCAATCTTCGGGTTACAAGTCCGACTCTCTAACCGTTAGGCCACGACTGCCCCCACAATATAAAACAATAATAAAACAAAATAATATAAAACAATGATAAAACAATCATAAAGAAAAGCAACAACGACAATCATTAGTACTAATATTAAGTGAGTGTTGGACAATGGAAAAGGCAATCTGAATGTTAAAACAGGGAAAATGAGCAAGCATACTATCTAGTATCATACAGTGAAAATATTACCTGTAAATGGGTGATTATGTACCGTTTTTGTCCAAAGAAATTAATAATAAACACTAAACTAAAACCAATCATTTTGAATTTAGGCATCACAACATTATAATGTACCATATATTATTGTATATTTGTTTTCACTTTTGAGATTTGATAATTACCTTTTTATTTTATAATCTGAATGTAAAAATAAAGGAAACGAGTATGCATATTGGCCGATATTGTACAATACCGATACATAAAAAAAATCTGGTAACAGATATATTACGCATCCCTAAACAATGCATTTCAAGACACGTGTCATGTGCCTTCTAGCTATTTTAGTTTGCATGAACGGCTCCTGAGTCAAGAGTATGGACGGAATTGAATATTCTGCTTTCTGGGAGCAGAGCTTTAATTTATGGTGCTTCACTAAGCCCAGCAGCCGATATTTGCATCAATAAGCCGGTAACAGATCTCTGAATGATGAGAACCCACTTTTTTTTGTTGAGTTTCTGGAGATACATCAAGCAGCAAGGACATCTGTTCATCTTTTCTTTCCTCACTCTCTTGAGCATGACCTTTTTAAGCCTGCCTGATTTTCAAAATCCCTCTGAACTGTCGGAGCTCTGGCCCTTTCTTGCAGAAAAACTACTGTGTGCTTTGGCCGGTGTCTGCCTGGCTTTTGGGAATATCTCACAGTGCTGCCAACCGCTGCAACTGGCAGAGCAGTCGTGAAGTCATCGACCGAAGTCTCCATGAGCCACATAAGCAAACATTGACCCACTGTTGAATGACTGCCACAAAGACTGTGTAATTAAGATGTGTTTCTCGTTCGCACTGCCCAGTCCCATTTCCTCTCTTTGTGTCAGTATTTCATATCGATCTGATCCCTCCAGGTCCAAAGTTTTATTTGTCACATTTGTACAATTGCACTGAAATGTTTTGTCTGCCCTCCTCCCATAAGTGTGCTTTGGAGCTAAAAAGGAAAAGAAAGAGAATGCAACACTAGAAAGGGGAAAACACTGGATATATTTGCAAATAATGGACAAAGGTGCATTTTAATTAAAAATTTGCCTTTCATTACAGGTTATGTAAA
The DNA here is from genome assembly GCA_021397915.2 of Tor tambroides. Classification (NCBI taxonomy): domain Eukaryota; kingdom Metazoa; phylum Chordata; class Actinopteri; order Cypriniformes; family Cyprinidae; genus Tor; species Tor tambroides. Next base: position 33,954 of record JAFVLL020001296.1, read on the forward strand.
ACTTGACGAACACGTTCTCCGTGATCCAAAGAGCATCTTGAGCTTCAATGGAAGCAAGAACATATAAGCGTCTGTACGGAAAGTCACATTATCAATGACATAAGTTATTTGAATAGAGACCTAGAAAATCAGTATTGCATACTTATTTTACTTGACAGCGTTTCTTTGTTTCACATTTTTCAAAATCCCAACTATGTCCTGATTGAAATGAGTTTCAATCCCAGATTTTCAAAGCGGTCTCAGACATCTGGCCCCCGCTGTATGTGTGAAGTGTTGGGGGGAATTGCGTTAGTACATAATGGTTGACATGTTTATTCTTGGGCATCGTTATCTCACGTCAGCTGGATGTCTGTTTTAGTCATTTGGCAGGGGATGTTACTGGCACGGCTCTCAAACGTTGTTGACTATGGTTCTGTTGGACAGAGTTCAAATTGCATTGTAAATGGATGTGTGTTGGAGACCGTCACGTGTGACCTGACCTGAACTGAGCAAGATGTTCAGATCATAGCCTCTTCTCATCTCCTTCCGTGAAAGGTGGGTCATAATGTAAAAATTAGCGACAGAGGAAATTTCTTCTTTTAGACGCGAGGTCAATAGTTCAGATATTTTATTGATGTGCATTACCATTGAGTTTGGGTTGTTTTTTTCTCTTATGCTTACTAAGGCTGCATATGCAGGAAGATTTAACATCCAGGAACAACAGTAATATTTTGAAATATTATTACAATTTAGAATAATATTTCTATTTTAACAATAATAACAATGTAACAATATTTTCTATTGTTTTTCTTATGATATTGCTTAATATTTGTGGATACTGTGATATTTGTTTCAGTATTCTTTGATGAATAGAAAGTTCAAAAGAAAAGCATTTGTTTGAAATAGAAATATTTTCTAACATTATATACGTTTACCATCACTTTTTTTAATGAATTTATGGCATCCATGCTGAATATTCATTTCCTTAAAAAAAAACTTACTAAACTCAAACTTTTAAACCGAACGTGTATACAGTGTATACATATGAAATGTATTTATGTATACATAAATATTTAAGGCAGTGCAAATGGCCATAGATTCTATTTACACTGTTAATAGCAGGATTTCTACTATTTATCCCACTTATTGCAAATAGTGGCAATTATCTGCACCTCAGTATGGTAGTAAATTATAAAACGGTATGCAATAATAAGGTATTGAGTGTAAATTATAATTTTAATTCAGATTATTAAATGGATGCCACCTCTACACCCACCTTAACCCTACCCGATACTTTTTCAACTTTTTGATTATTTCCTTCATTTTTATTGAAAATAAATGCCTTTCCAATGTGTTATGAGATTTGAAAAGGGAGAAAAAAAAGTTTGACAAAAAGGCGGATTCGAACCCAGGTTGTTGTTGGTGGATTTAGTGTAAATAGCTTCTGCCTTTATTTAAACTAGTTGTAATCTGAAATGCATTAGGTTCTTTCCTGCAATTATAGTGTGTTTGGTTGTATTTTATTTTGTGAATTTTTAAAATTGATTTTTTTTCTGGAACAGAGCGCAGTCGAATGATAAAAGAGCGTGCATCTAAATTGTGAGGGGGCAGCACACTTTGCTGAACATTTCTGCTCTGTGACCTCTGACCTAGACCTCAACTTACTAGATGGATAGATAATATTTAATATTAGTATTAACTTGAAATGTTTTAACTGCTGGTAAGACAAGAATTCAGAGAAATAACCTCAGATAGCTGCTGTAGCTTTCAGCAAATATACAGAGCCATCACAGATTTTTAAGTTTAAGGCTGAAGCTATTGATTAACATGTTTTTATTTCTAAGAAATAAAATTTATTATTATTAAGTCCCAGAAAGCCTGGTATTTTATGACTAAATAGACCACCAAGATGAATTCCAAGTAAAATTCCAAGATGGAAACTGGAAAGAAAAGACTCTAAATTTAAGCGTTCTGTCATATTAGATCATTTAATGGTTTCTGCAGTGTTACAGCATTTCACTGAGAATTAAAATGGGATGTGCAAAAGCATATTCATCATAATACATATTCAGAAAGGAATGCTTTAATATCCAAGAATTTGGTTTGCCCTTCTTTGGTTTAGATGGGCGTTTATGCTACAATGCCTCCTTTAAAATGCATGTTGTCCATTCGTTCTGATAAGCAGTGGAAGTTGTCTCTGGGTTTGATGCTGTAAATGTGTTTGGCTTGAGCAGTGTTCCTCTGTGCAGTTGCATGTAAACGTCTTGTCAGTATATGTCAGTCAGTTTCCCTCCTGGAGAGATGCTGATCCTGCAGATGACATTATCCTTGTTGTAAGTCTTCTTATCGCTGCCCTTTCACCATCCCTTCAGCACGTGAGCTGCATTCCCAATGCAGTAGTCACGTTCAGCGTAGAAGACACACAAACCTTGTGTTCAAAACGGCCGCGAGACCTTTTTAAAGGTCAGAGCGTTATAGTTTGTTTGCTGGAATGCCAACCTTTTGTATTTTCTCCCAAAAGTAAGGAGAATTTGCCCTCCGAGTTTTTGCACCATTACCTTCTAGTAAATTTACCCAGAACTGAAAGAATGTGCACTAGTCTTAACCCCCTCTGTTAAACGCTTACCTAAGCTGGTAATGAGGAACACATGCTCTTTGTTTACTCCTGAGAGACTCTGCTTCTGTTGTGTTACCCCTGATGGCAGCAGGCCACGTGTCTTATTGGAAATGTTTTTGGCGGGTGTAGTTGTTGTCTCGCTGAGGCGACAGCCTGTGTTCGGACCACTGCTCTAATGGAAAAAAAAAAAAAAAAAAAAAAAAAATGGACCTGCTTGCCAGTGTATTAATGAATGATGTCTTTCTGCACATGGTGTGTTTCTCATTTAGTCCATTGTTTTTTAAATGAATTACTGCAGGGAAGCGTCTTCCTTACACTGCTCATAAATGTGTAGCAAGTGTACATTGTTGTAAAAATATTAGGGCTGTCAGTTTGTGCCATTTGTGTGTGTGTGTTTGTTTGTGTGTTTAAATAATGCTATAAAATTAGCAAGAAATGTAGTTGATGTAAAAATTTTAAATATTAATTTTATGCATTGCTAAATATTATATTCTTTTTTTTATAAATATTAATTTAATGCTTTTTTTTTACTATGCCATATTGTTGTCTATGCAGTGCTTTTGTCATGCCATGTATTTGAATTATCTTCATTTTACTGGAATCTTCATTTTTCTCTCCAAATATTGTTTAAAGCACAGCAATTAATTTAATGCATTTAAAATGAGGGCTGTTAGTTTATCACAGTGTGTTTGTATTTAACACTAAAATTAACAAAAATATAATTTTATAAGTTAATAAATATTGATTTTATACATTTTCTAAATATTATATTTATTTTCTGCAATTATTAATGTAATATATTCTTAAATCGCCATGCTATTTTGCCTATTCAATGCTGTTGTCATTATGCAGTGTTTTTACATTATCTTTATTTTACTGGGGTCATCATTTTTCAGATATTGGTGTTTAATTACAGCTGCTTAACTTAACTTAATTACAGTTATTGATTAATTAATCAAAATCTTAAAACATAGAAGCATGCATTCAGCACACTGAGACCAGAACATTTATTCTATTAGCTATTGACTTGAGCTGCAACAGTGGAAGCATTTGAGAGTTTATTTGGTGCCATGCTGGGTGGTTGGAGGCCAGTGGAGGGAAGCATGCCAATGGGATATGCTCTAAAAAGTGCTTGTCTTCTAGTCAAAGCCTCCATTCTATTAATGGCCTACTGCACAGTTATTCCTCGCGAGACCTCCTGCAAACAGGGCTAGAAATGTGTGCTGGCCCCTTAATGTATTCCCAAGAAGTCAAGGAGTGTAAAATGGTTGAAATGCCTATACACATTCAATGCAAAGACTGAAAAAAAGTTGAGGGGAAATATAGATGTGCCACTTTATACCTTTATGAATGTGATTTCTGTGGCCGTAATGGAATTTAAATATGATGCCAAGTGTGAAGAATTGGTGTCTTGGATGACACTAATCTCATCCCTTTGCTAAAGTCAGTTTGGAGTCTCTGATGGTGGGCTCTCAACTCTGACCTGTTGTTTAACAGCAGTGTAGGAGGAATTGACCCCGATTCCCCTGCCAGGCATCCAGTGGCCACAAAATCGATGGCATCAGTGCAGAGAAAGCATTGTGTGCTCTTATCCTCGATGAGAGGTGCTAGGAAACTGGAGGATTAGACCCATAGCTGTCAAATTAAAACCTCCGGGATATAAACAGTGTGGGTGTGTGTGGCTGAAACCTTTATAGTGTGCACATATGTGTGTGCGCATGTTTGGAGATGCGGATCCAGAGAGTTTAAGCATGCATGACCTCCTGTCCATCTCAGCCTCAGAGAAGCGTTAAATGAATGTGGGCTTTGAGTTCCACTGAGGGTTTGAGACTGTATTCAGGTGTAACGGTGTGGCAATGGGTTTTCACTGTGTAGAGCTTCTCTTCAATACAAATACCATCAGTCTCATTAGGTTTTCAATTGCTTTAATTAGTCAGTTGAACAACTGATCATCAATTGAACTCGACTCGATTTCTGAAGAAAATATACTGGTGGTTGCCCATATATTAATGTATCTTCTTTTTGTCTCTCTTAGTTGTCGTCACAAGCAGTGGAGGACAGATCTTCCTGCGTCCAGTGTGGTTATCACTTTCCACAATGAGGCCCGTTCAGCCCTGCTGCGCACTGTGATCAGGTGGGACGTCATGTCAAATAACAATTTTTAATGCATGTGCATGATGTGGGATTGTCACCATAGAGAAATCTTGATGCTATTACAAATAAAATTTCACTATTTTTGTTACTAATTTGAATACAGCAAAACTATTATTGAGCACACTCCTTTATTTAAAATATGAATATAAAAAATTAAACGGTGACATGGAGTATTTCTCAAGTAAACATTGGTTAGTAAGTTTTGTTTCAGTCAGTAATAAAGCACAAATTAAGAGAAGTGCATAGTTTTTTGTTTTTGTTGTTAATTTTTGCCTACTAGGCTGGGTTTACATTATAGTGTTGAATAGAGAATATTATGTCACATATGAACTTTAGTACAGAAGTGTACTACTGTCCAAAGTTTGGGGTCGGTGTAGTTTTTTTCAAGGAAAGCTCACAATGGCTGCACTTATTTGATCAGAAATACAGTAAACGGTAATATTGTGAAATATTAGTAAAAGAAATATTACTTATGTTGAAAATCCTTATGCTGCATAGTATTTTTGTGGAATATTTTTCTTATCAGGATACTTTCACGAATATAATGTTCAAAAGAAACATTGTTTTTTATAACAATTTTAATGTCTTTAATGTGAATGCGTCCTCACCTAATACAAGTATTAAATTCTTTCCAAAAAACCTAAAAATTATCCTATAAACTTTTGAACAATAATGTACCTCTACTTTTGACATATCTACTAAGATCTCTTTCTCTCTCATAAACATGCATTCAACTCGTCCTCTCTTCCTGTCTTCAGTGTGCTGAAGAAGAGTCCTTCTCATCTGGTCAAAGAGATCATCCTGGTGGACGACTACAGTGACAACCGTAAGTGTTTTGACCTTTAGCTACCAATCAAACTAAATGGTACAGAACTTAATAAATCATCTTACAGTAGTATACAATCTGTTTCGTCATGTACAGGGTAAAACACTGACAAAAAACAAGTTATTTTATCATCTCACACACTCTTGTTTTCTCAACATAAATCATGCAGTACATCCGTATAGAAGAACACGGCAACAGTGCAACTGAGATTTGTATGATTGTAAAAAAGTGTGTCATCATGGCACCAACCGTATTCCCGAGTCCCCAACCCATTGCACTTTTTGTTTTTTGGATGCCAAACCCCTAGTGTGACCTCTTCAGATGTCTGAACTCTGTATGAACCCTGTCCTGAAGGCAATGCTGCCCTGCTCTATGACGCTCTGCTGCAGGGAACCTGGCAGGCACTGGACTTATTAGTCCTCGTCTTTCTTCTGTGGTTTTACATGTGTGGATTGTGATCCTACTTTTGCATTTTTAGCATTTGAGTGTGGTCTTTGTTTTTGGATGTAATGCTCTTTCAGAACTGTCAATTACATTTTCATTTCGAGCTTTTGTTTTCACAATATGTAGCGGAGAGTTCGGTATCTGTGCCCCCTTTTTAATCAAATTTTCATCTGTAGGCAAGGAGAATTCAGATGGAGGTAAAACTAGTGCACCTGATTATATTTCAGTGTGTCTGCTATTAATTTTTATTATAGTTGGTAACATATGACCAAAGAAATGTCAAAAAAGGGACACAGTCAATTAAGGTTTCAAGAAAATATGAAATTATGCTCCTACTTTGTGGTTTCTTTTAACTTTGAGATGAAGTGGCTTCTTCAGTATGTAACTTTGTGGAAAAAATTTGTGCTCATTTTGTGGTGGGTTTCTGTTTGCCAGCACTCAAAAAAATTTGACCCGTAGTTCCCTGCCCTAAAGTTTCTCAAGACCGAAAAGAAGTTTGTAGCAAGCCGTACATGATGTGCCCTTTCTAAATATATGGTGACATTTACAAAATAGTGCCGACTTTTTCTGGATTAACGAAGTGACACAAGTTGCCCACTGGCACATCTTACCACATTCCTCCTGTGTATATTAACTACAGCATATATAATAGAAGAGATGTATTGCCCTGAACACTTGAGCTGACACAGTGTTTTCTCTGGGCTTTCAGCTGAAGATGGTGCCTTACTTGGGAAAATCGAGAAAGTCAGAGTCCTACGGAACGATCGTCGAGAGGGTGAGTGATTTATTACCCTCTGAATCACAGTAACATTGTTAATCAAAACTATACCCTAGTTAATATGTAAGGACCAGTGGCCCTTTACTAGCAGCTCTTGTTTGGTCATTAAAATCTAGGCATCTATTAAAACTAGCTGAAGTTTTACTATTGCAACTAATTGTGACCAGCCTCAGCATGAAGTCATTAAAAGCACTGCATACTTCATAGGTGCAAATATAGAGGAAATGAAAGAAGAGAAAAGCAAATGGTCTGTTACGAGCTGGAGTGTATTTTTGGAAGGCGTTTTATATATCTGTCAAGCAAAAAATGCTGTTCTGTAGCCAAAACTGCAGTTTGTTTATTCGTATCCAAAGCCTTTTGTTCAAATCCTATTTCAGTCCAACTAAACAAGCTCTTTGGATTTGCTTTCAAAAATCTTTCTTTGAAACACAAATTACTTGATGGTAAAGAAAAGAAAGAACTAAAATGTACTCTCTCTGGTAAAGCTCGTAGTAAATGAATGTTAGATTTAAATGTGAGAGTCAAAATAAATAAATAAATAAACCTGTGCTCATGAAGATCATGAAAAGCCAAACAGGTTAATTAATATTTAATGTTTCTCAGTGTTTGAAAATTGATTTTTAGGTCTCCACATGAGCCACTAGAGCTTTCTCTTATTGTATTTTAGAGAGAAGAAAGTGTTTTCTTTCCTTACTTCGTCCCAAGCGGTATGGTGACAAACTTGTGGTTTTTTTGGTTGGATTTGGTTTATTTTTTTAATTTCTTTTTTTTTTTGGTGTTTGTGCATTGTTTTTAATTACCCCCCCCCCCCCCCCCCCAAGTAATATAAAAAATAAAATAAGGCAAAAATAAGGCAAAAAATACTGGCAATGAACAAATTGAAGTTTATTTTTAGGTTCCTAAAACATTATAAAGTAGTCAAATTAAAAAAAATAATTAATTAAAAATGCAATGCATGATTAGATATGATGCATTAACCCTGATACTGTCAGTGGTTCACCTTTTTTCCTTTTATGGCTTAATTTTGTGTTCATGTTCAATAGGTGATTTTTGTCTATTTGTTTACATTCCCTACAGAGAGAACTAAACTAAAAATACACGGACATCATACCATTACTTTTTCCAAAACATCTTTTTACCAATTTGTGAAGTACCCAAAATACCAGTACTTTTGGCATCTGTATGTTGGACTTTCATTATGGTTCCCTGTGTGTAGATCATTAGGTTAGAATTCAGGGAGAACATCCTTCTGCATAGTTCAGTGCTTTTGCGTCTCAATCCTGTGTTTGTTTGTTTGTTCTCAGGCTTGATGCGATCCCGTGTCAGAGGGGCAGATGCGGCCACAGCCAGTGTTCTAACCTTCCTTGACAGCCACTGCGAGTGTAATGAACACTGGTTGGAACCCCTGCTAGAAAGGGTTGCTGAGGTCAGCCATGTTTTTCTTTCTCTGTCTTATTGTTTCTTTCTCTGACAAGCAGCAAAACATTGGGTCTTACGGTTCTCAGATTTGGCAAATTAGCCATTGCTTTTGGGGGCTATAATCACACATGCTCATTACAGCAGCGGACGTTTAGCAGCTCACTGCAATTGCAAATGTCAGGCCAAGATGATAAAAGAGAAGAGTAGATGAGAAGTTATTGTTTTCTTTGGCAGTGTGTCTTGACGCACAAACTTAACTTGCAGTGCCGTATCATTATACCTGTTTGTATCCAATCCTGCTGTCGACTGCCAACAATTCTCAAACAAGCCATAAAGAATATTGTGAAGGGGAACTAGTGCTATTCAGCACTGTGTGTAAGTATAGTATGTAGATAAAGTCCTCAGTGTGTGTGCACAGGTGTGTTGAATGCAAGTAAACACGCCCCAATTGCGGATGTGCAGGTCCGTTTTGGTTCAGGATCAGATTGACCTAAAAGAAATATTTGCTTCAGTTGCGTCCCTAGGCACACATAATTACTCTGAAATTGCTTCAAGGCTTTTGACTCTCAAAATAAATAACAGAGAGTAGAAGTACAAGACACTGAAAGCACAAATTATAGGCATAAATGTAGTAAGACATTTCATAACCCCATTTATATTGTTAGGTGTCTTCATTTTCAGTGCGATGACCCAGATAAGCACATAATCAAACTGTGGAGTTAGTGACCCCAGAATTTATCCAAGCGCTTTTTCATGATTATTATACAGAGAATGAATTAAATGTTGTTCTGTTTCTGGAGAAGTACCTCTACACACGACTTATATTGAAGCAAAGTAATTATTATGATTTAAAATATATCTGCATGTGTGCATGAGCAGAAATATACAGCCTAAATTGAAGAGTAGATCTAGTCAAGAGCTGAACTCCTACTGAATTGACATTTTTCACTTTTCCACTTATTGCATCCACTCATCATTAGTCGTCATTAGAGTTCTTCCAGCTTTATATCAGTATTCGCCTAAACATGAACTACTAGCAGTCAGTACAATGAATTTCCTTACTGTATATTGAATATTGCCAAATAATATCATCACTAGACATATAGAAAAAAATAATAAAAAAATTAGATGTCAGATATTTACTTTGTACAGTAAATACATACATTTTGTAACTAAGCAATTTTTTCCCCACCAAAAAAAATTTGAATTTCAAAGTGTCAGCTTCTGTTTTCAGTATCAGCCTAGTTTTTACCCATATTTAGAGAGAGTTTAATATTATAGAATTGCTTTGTTTAATTCAAGAAGTAAAATACAGTAAAATATCAAGGCATGTTGTTTTTAATTCAGCAAAACACACTTAGTATTTCACTAAATGAACTGAAGACGGATATTTAATTTGAATGTATTAATATAACAAACTGTATTTATTGTACCTACATGCATATGAAAATTGGGTAACACTTTAGAATACTGTTTCTTACTTACTGCATAACTAATACGGAATTATTGAAGAACTAACAGGTAATTATTCATTAACACTTAACTCACTACTGTTAACTACTAAGGAAGATGTGTTAACTAATCAGTATGTAATACAATTTTATGATTGTGTTAAGTAACAGTTAGCTAATCAGTAAATAATGTATTCCTTCATACCTCCTTAAGAACTACTATTAATTATCTATTAGTTAAGGTTCAAGAAATATAACTATGAAGTAACTACTAATGAACAGTCATACACAATTAAATTGAGTTGTGACCCTCTCATATAAATGTTATTAGCAGTAGTAGTAGTATGAAAATTCAATATTAATCAATTTTATGGAGGTTTTGCCTGTGTAGTGAATTGTTTTGTGAGTGTGTTTTGTAAGAAATCAGCTTCAGATAGGAACCCCACCACCACTCCAGTGCCATGCGATAACACCCTTGGATTTTTATATTTTATATACAGTACTGTATGTGTGCCTCCTCACCATATACCACATTACCATTAATTCAATTCCTGTGTGTAAGGCAAGGACTGAGGGAAAATGAAAATACAGGTAACCCATTAGTAATTAATTAAGAAGAATTATTAGATAATTCATAAGAATGACTTAGAACCTGAAACAGTATTCTGAAATTGAAAATATAGGAAACTCACTAGTAATTAATAAATAATTATCAAAAAATTATGCAGGACGTATTTCGAACCTGAAACAGCAGGCCTTCTAAAGTGAAAATATAGTGAAACCTATAGTAATTCATTAAGAATTATCAGATAATTCCGCAGGAATTACTTAGAACCTGAAACAGTATTCTAAAGTGAAAATATAGGGAACTCACTAGTAATTAATAAATAATTATCAAATAACTCTGCGGACTTATTTAGGCCTGAAACAGTAGGCCTATTCTAAAGTGAAAATATAGTGAAACCTATAGTAATTAATTAAGAATTATCAGATAATTCCGCAGGAATTACTTAGAACCTGAAACAGTATTCTAAAGTGAAAATATAGGGAACTCATTAGTAATTAATAAATAATTATCAAAAAATTATGCAGGACGTATTTCGAACCTGAAACAGTAGGCTGTCTAAAGTGAAAATATAGTGGGTATAGTAATTAAGAATTATCAGATAATTCCACAGGAATTACTTAGAACCTGAAACAGTATGGGAAAGTGAAAATACAGGTAATCCCATTAGTAATTAATAAAGAATTATCAAATAATTCTGCAGGACTTATTTTGAAACTGAAATAGTAGGCCTATTCTAAAGTGAAAATATTGGAAACCCATTAGTAATTGATAAAGAATTATTAGATAATTCCGCAAGAATTACTTAGAACCTGAAACAGTATTCTAAAGTGAAAATATAGGGAACCCATTAGTAATTAATAAATAATTATCAAATAATTATGCAGGACTTATTTCGAACCTGAAACAGTAGGCCTATTCTAAAGGCAAAATATAGTGAAACCTTTAGTAATTAATAAAGAATTAATTACTCGTGCGGGAGCTGGGGTCAGGGAAACCGCAGTTAACTTCCCTGTGTTAACTTAGGCGTTAACACAACACAAAAACTACCCAATAATAAAAAACAAAAAAACAAATATGACCCAACAGCTTCATCCCAGTGTTTCGGTAAATAAATAAATAAATTAATTAATTAATTAAATCACCATTTTACAGAGTGTACTGTATCTCTAGTAAGTTGGATAGTTATGACAAGGAGGGCCAAAACAAAAATTTACCATAGGTTGATCTGACTTTGCGCACTGATTTCAATCGTTTATAATAAAAAAATTTGTACACTTATGGATGACAGTATACTTTTGCCAGTAGAATTTGATGTATATATCCATTTCACCCAAAATGTCACTTATGCCCTTCTGGTTCTCACCCCTCATTATGTACAATTATAATAATGAGTCCTTTTGGGTGTGCAGCAAAATGCATATTTCATTTCCATTATAGGCTAATAATAGTAGTGGACTGTAACAAAGTTGCTACTGTAGTAGTACTTTGTACTTGACCTTTTACTCAAGTAATTTTGAAAATGAATAGGCCTACTAATAATTTTACTGGAGTAATATTTTATTGGGGTATCTGTACTTTTACTCAAGTACTTGATTGTGGGCCACAACCTGATTATTATAGTGATTATTTGCACATAACTGTTCAGTAGTAGTTATTTCATAGTTATTTTTCTTGAACCTTAACTAGTAGATAATTAATAGTAGTTCTTCAGGAGGTATGACAGAATACATTAGTTATTGATTAGCTGTTACTTAACACAATCATAAAATTGTATTACATACTGATTAGTTAACACATCTTCCTTAGTAGTTAACAGTAGTGAGTTAATTGTTAATGAATAATTACCTGTTAGTTCTTCAATAATTCCTTATTAGTTATGCAGTAAGTAAGAAACAGTATTCTAAAGTGTTACCGAAAATTGCCATGTGGAAAGATTGCAGCACGGTGACAAATGAATTTGTTAATACAGAGGTGAAGCCACAGTTGGGATGATTTGATTCGTCAGGGTGTCCCAGTATTGTCATGATGAATATTGGACGATGTCTGAGAAGTGATACATTTATATTTAGTGTTAAATGCTTCATGCCTATCACGTAGAGTTGATTGCCTGTCTTTTCTGGAGTGTTTTAACTCATAGCACTCGACTCTAAATACTCCAGTCATGTGTCAGCGAAGCTCACAAGATTAATGGGATTTACCTAGGCATTTCTGATGGATTTGCCGTGATTCGTAACGGCAGTGCACATTTCTTAATGTCAGGACTTTCAGTGATTTTAATTCAGGTTTAATTTTATTTTATTTTTTTCAGATACATCTTAAGAATGCATTGTAGCAGAGATATGCTTGTACTGTAACTGTCAGTGTACTGTCAGCCCAGCTTCATATCATTTGTTGTTCTCGGCAGGATAAGACTCGGGTTGTGTCGCCCATCATAGATGTCATTAACATGGACAATTTCCAGTATGTGGGGGCATCTGCAGATCTTAAAGGAGGTAAATCTCTTTCATCAGCTCCTATTTCATCACAACACTTCAATCACTATCCAGAGCCTATTGCTTTGGATTGTGTGCATGTGTATGATATGATTGCATCCATTCATGCTTGTGTATGCGTGTGTTTATGGGTAGTACAGCAGATGGCATTTATTATATTTCATGTGCAGGGCTATATTGTGTGTGAAGTACTGTATGTTTAGATGCATGTTTGGAGTGAAAGCAATACAGAGAGAATTTGTGGAGGCAGCGCAATGTGCAGAAGAGTGAGAGAGCATGATGAATCTCCAAAAGAGAAAATGTCCTTTTGGATTGGAAACCATTTGATTGATTTTTGTCTGGGGATTTTAGGCATAATAGCTCTATCTCTGAGTGGAATAGCTTTGAGGTTTCTGGATGCAGAGGGAAATAATATGGAAATGGATCTATCCCTGTTGGTATCACTGTATTTTATAAAGCAGCGTGTTATAAATATCATTTTATTTATATGGGCTTTTTTTCAGCACATTTTGGTTGCGGGCGTGCTAGTTAACCGGCATTCAGATTTTATCTAGCATTTTTTTTTTTTTTTTTTTTTTTTTTTTGGATCTGTTCAGAATGGAATACTATGAAATACACAGTATTTACTGTATGGTAGTTAAAAAAAAAAAAACTGTAGTACATAAAGCAGTACCAAAACGTTTTAAGCAGTAGGATGCTATATTATTGTTACTTTGATATGCTGCATCTTGAATTTGGGGATTAAAATGGTTATTTACAGTTCTTAGTACTGTTTTTATCTCTTACTACTTCACAAATATCTGCTATTAATTCATCAAACTGTTAAAATACATACTCAATTTGAACGTATTGTAGATTTTGTTTCTGAATATTTAAGACATTTGAAATGTGGAGTCATCATTTCTAATTTTTTATTATGTTCTTAATATTTGAAAATTTATTTATTCTTAATATTTATATTTATTATATATTTATTTTTTAGTACTTTATTAATTTTAGTAATTGTCATAATTATTAGGTTTCAAGTACTTCTATTAAGCTTTAGTTTTTGTCATTTTAGTACTTCAGCTTAAGCTTATTTCACTTAACTGGCAAGTCAGAATTTCTAAGTTTTTCATGTAATATTTATCATTTAATTTATGTCAGCTTTATTTCAGTTACCGAAAACAATTTTTAATTTTGTGTCTGTTTACATAAGAAATTCTCATTCCATTTTATGAAATATTCAGGGCACCAAATGTAACCACCTTATTTATTTGCATACTGTATTGTGATCATTTTCTTTTTTCTTGCATTTATTTCACCATCTAAAGCTACCAAGTGTCACATTTTATGTTGATTCTTGTGTACAGCCGACAGAAAACAAGAGGCATTTGTAAAATAAGACATGCCAACAGCAAGGTTTTAAGGATACCACATTTACACAGAGCCAAAGCCTAAACCCCACGATTACTTTAACTTTAAGACTATTCTTTTGCTGTTTGGCAAGCTATGGTTTATCCTACTGGTAATGCAAATGTGGTTTTAATCCAGTTTTGTGTAAAATGTTTTTTCAATAAAAGAAATGTCACATGAAAACATTTGAATGCTGTGCACAGAATAGATGCTGCATACTGTCAAAGTAGCACGATAGTGTGCTGTTCTGAACAAAGTCTTTTCATCAGTGAAGTTCATCAGAATCAGTAATATGCTCCCTTATTCCCTTACCTGACACATGGCTGAGCAGGGCATTGAACCTACATTTAAAATCAGACATCATCCCTAATGTAATGTGTCTTATCTTTATCCAGGTTTTGATTGGAATCTAGTTTTTAAATGGGACTACATGACCCTGGAACAAAGACGAGCACGGCAGGGAAACCCCATTGCTCCTATCAAGTAAGAATAAGTCTCTCTTCTTAAATATCCACATTACAAATGTTTTGGATCATGAACCGGTGAGTCGGTGAAGCACTATTGACAGATGGCTACTTTTTATTCCTCTCACACTGTACTCTAATTAATTCTGTGTCAACTGTTTAATGTATAGACTCTCTTGAAACAAAACTCCGGCTATAGAAGTGCAGTCTGTTTTTGATTTATTAAGACTGCGTTCTTGAAGATTTAGGCTTTCAGTTTTAATTTTGTTTATAATATAGTTATGTGCTTTTGGTATTTTTATTATGCTTAATGTTTTAGTTTTTGCATTTTTTTTGTACTTCAGCTTAACCTTATTTCACTTAGTTGACATTTCTAATTTTAGTTGTTTTTTTTTTTAAGATTTTATTTAATATTCATAATGTAATTTATTTGAGCTTTATTTCATTAACAATAACAAGACTTAATGGCTGCAGTGCTAGAGTTATTTTTTGAAGATTTTCTTCTTCTGTGCTCTCAAACACCGCATTATTATTGGTAAAATAATGCGCACAGGCCTCTGCCTCCAAATGTTAATTCTGCTGTCAACATGGGAAAAGAATCCCCTAAAGTTCTTGTAATAACAAAACAAGTTTGTCCAAGGAGCCCATGTGCTTGCTTGCTTGCTTGTTTGTAAAAGGTCTGTTCTCCAGGGAATGACTCGAATCATTAACAGCTAAAGGCGAGCGGAAAAGAGAAAGTAAGGTGTGAAGCAACCGAAATTTGTATGGAGGGTGCATTGCTGTGATGTAAAATCTCAATCACCGTGCAGAGACTGCATTAAAAGTACATTAAGATAATAAACAGTGTGGTGCCTTTATGGGATGTGCTGTGTAAAAGTCTTCATGACACAGCACACTTCATTCTTGTTTAATGATTCCAGTGTTGTTTAATGACTTTGTTTATGAGGCTGTGATCAGATTGCTCTATCACAGCATTGAAGAGTGAAATGAGCACAAAGTTTTAAGTCACAAATGGCCACTGAAACAAAACACATCCCCAGTGTATCAGATAACTGCTTAGTATATATTTAATAGAAAGTAAGTTCTATGAAGTGTATAAAGTTGTTGCTTGTGTTGTCCAGGACTCCCATGATTGCTGGTGGCCTCTTTGTAATGGACAAGAACTACTTTGAGGAGCTGGGCAAGTACGACATGATGATGGACGTGTGGGGCGGTGAGAATCTTGGTGAGTGGATGCTTTTTCTCTAAATGCCCTGCATTTCTTCTGTTGTGCTGGGACAAGCTGACTGACAAGACTGAATCTTCTCAGTCTTCCAGTGTGTCCTTTATTGTTTATATGGAAGATTTGCTTATTCAGAGTGGCCCCAAAAAGTATCTGGACTCATATTGCATTAAATATATATAAGGGAAAGGGAAATTACCTACTGCATATATTTTTATTTCTACTGAAGTAATTTGAATGCACTTTACATCGTAATTGGTATTTATGAACTCTTAAGTAGGTTCTATTTGTGAGAGCTTGAAGGCAGTGTGAGTTTATACATCCACTAAAATGATTTTAGGAGCAGTTCTTCGCATGCAAAAATGGCTCAAGTTTGAAAAAGGTCAGCATTAATTGTTTACAAAAGCCACCACATGGTTTAATTGAATTTAATGCAATGAAATTCCTAAATATGTGTCTCATTAATGTGACATAAGTGTTCAAATACTATGTGGCGTCTCTGTATATTATGAATACTGAAAATGAAATCATGGTACTTCTGTATCATTAGATTATATGAGAGAATTCCTTACTCAGCCAGAAATGTAAGGGGCAATTTAGGTCACCACTGAAGAACTATTGCTTTTTTATATTATTAGCAACGAGACTTGAATAGAAAACTGCAGCGTAAGACTCAATGAGGTAGAGTTTTTCAGGTTTTGTCATAATGTCTGTGGCATGATGGATTCTGAAAGAAAATCCTGACTCATTCCACAAACACAGCACTTTTCTCAGCTGGGCTGCTTGTGGAATAGTCTACAACAGCTCCAGAAATGATCCATCAGCATGGAATAAAGTTGCATTTTGTGTCTGAAGAAGTTTGCAAAGACCAAGAAGTTTCACAAAGTAGTGCTTTGAATATAAAACAGGTGCAATTATGAGTTTTGACCCTTTGCCTTATTTTCCCATTTTGTGAACTGGCTGTTTGTGTGTCTTGTTAATCTTCAGAGATCTCATTCCGGGTCTGGCAGTGTGGAGGCAGTCTGGAGATCATTCCCTGCAGTCGAGTGGGTCACGTCTTCAGGAAACAGCATCCATACACTTTCCCAGGGGGCAGTGGCACTGTCTTTGCCAGGTATACATCGATTTATCTTGTTGTCATTTGAAAGTTTGGGATTAGTAATTAAAAAAAAAAGATCAAATTGATCAAAATTGACAGTAAACACTTTTTAATACTCTTGCATTGTTACAAAAGATTTGAATTTCAAGTCAATGCTGTTCTTTTGAACTTTCTATTCTCACGTTCGGCACAATTTTGTGTAGCACAACTGTTTTCAACACTGATTATAATAAACTGTTTCTTGAGCAGAATCAGCATATTAGAATAATTTCTGAAGAATTGTGTTACACTGAAGACTGAAATAATTGCTGCTAAATTGTATTGTGTTGTTCTGTTACATTATATTATATTTTGAGTGTGTTAGACTTTGAGCTGTCTATTTTTGTCACCATTTCAGGGTACTTAACCGTAGTCAGTCAGGATTGTTGTAATCTTTCTAGATGTTATGTATATTCCTGGGCACCCAGAGTGAGCAACGTTACAGTAGCTAAAAAACACAATTCTTATTTACCTTCGGTTTTGAGATTGCTCAAACCACATGAGCGTTTGTTATTCTGGTTCATGTACTCCACCCAGTGGGTGAATGCAGCACTGCAGCCGGTGGTAAGTGAACTGTTGTGAGGTAGTGCAGTTGAAATTTAAAATGACATTCTGTCGTAATTACAAAGCACCCAGTTAACATGCTGCAGAATGTCCATTACTGTTGAAGTTGAAGCCATTAGCAGAGCATCAGTATCTCTATATAAAATGTATAATTTACTCTCATGTGCTTGTTTGTCTTTGTAGGAACACAAGGCGAGCGGCAGAGGTTTGGATGGATGATTTTAAGAACTTCTACTACGCTGCTGTGCCCTCAGCCCGTAATGTGCCCTATGGCAAGTAAGTGTGTATCTGTCTTAATTTACAATATTATTGCTAAGGAAAAGTTTGGAATAGAGTAAGACATTTGTTTTCTTTAATATGAGAAGATTGCTCACTGCCAAGGCCAAGAGAGGCCCTAATTTCAGACTAGTTGAAATTCTCTGTTTTGAAACATTTAGACCTCCAAATGAACTCCACATGACTGGCTTTCCCTCATTATTTGCAGCATTCAGAGCCGGCTGGAAATGAAGAAGAGGTTGGGCTGCAAACCATTTAAGTGGTACCTGGAGAACGTCTATCCTGAGCTACGGTGAGTGTCTGACCTGAGTGCAGAGGTGTCAAGTAACGAAGTACAAATACTTCGTTACCTTACTTGAGTAGAAATTTTGGGTATCTATACTTTACTGGAGTAATTATTTTTCAGCCGACTTTTTACTTCTACACCTTACATTTTCACGCAATTATCTGTACTTTCTACTCCTTACATTTTAAAAATAGCCTCGTTACTCCTATTTCATTTCGGCTTGTTTTCATTCCGGCTTGTCATCGTTCAAAAAAAAAAAAAACCTATCCAGATAAATCGCGCCATCCGGATAGAGTGAATTTGATTGTGGTTGGATGAGAAGTATAAACTTCCGACACCCTATTGGTTTGTACGCGATCCATCGCACCTGCACATGACACAAATCACGTCACACTCCAGCAAGGACATAGCCAGTGTTGGGGTCGTTACTCAAAAAATATTATTTCTTACAAGTTATTATTTCTCCACTACTGGCTCATTTATCAAACGGGTGCAATTCTCTTCGTCCTCCGCAAATTAAGCTACAGTAGGTAGTTCGGTAGAGAGACGTTTGAATAAATTAGCGTTTGCGATTGACAACGCGATTGACAATGTTGTGATAAGTAGGCTATACTAACTTTGTAACTCGTTACCCCCAACACTGGACATAGCAGACGTATGTAGCCAAGTACGAAGATGTCCGTGGCAGAGACTCAAGAAGAGAACTCGAGCGAAATGTCCCAACCAAGCACCAGCGAGGAGGTTGGTAGCCAGGATGACCAGCCAACCCTTATACATCCCTTTGACACCAGTGGTTATTGATGACATGCCTCTGAAGTTTGACTTTTTGCACCATTACAATACTTATAGGCAACTAGTCATCATATCTTCCGCTCCATGAAACACATGTTAATGCTCAGTTAGGGATGCACCGAATGTTCGGCAACCGAAATTGTTCGGCCGAAAATAGCAAAAAAAAACCTCTTTCGGTGTTCGGCGAAAAGACCGAATAAATTGTACCGAACAATGACGTGACGTGATCAAACAGAGGCGCGCACTAATGCAGCAAACACGTCTGCAGTGTGAAAGTATTTAAAACTGCCAGAGAAAGACGCAAAAATCATTACAAGCACGAAGCACCGACAGCGAGAGACTGCTTAGCGCTGCATCTCATGTCTCCGATGAGAAGAGGAAGAGGTGGTTGTTGCTGGTTACTGTGATGATTGAAATCGCGAAATGGCCTCAAACGATTAGTAAATAAACTGCAGAATGTTATGTTTTCTAATACACGCACGAATTGCATGCATTCAAACAGCGCTGCACGAGCTCGCGGCGCCAGGGTTCAAAGTCCAAAGCGTGAGGAAATTCTGCGCTGAAACACTGTTACTCATCATTTGCTCAGTAACATTTTTATAATTTATTTAAAGCCATGTGACAATGTGATACGTAATTCTCAAATTAATGATTCTCAAATTCGTAATGAGAATCATTTAAATATCTGCATGCTGTTGTCAACAAAAAGAAGCACTAAGTTTCTGCCGTTTCTGCCAAAATAAAATCTAAGAAAAACTCCAACATTCATAAATGTTAAAATTGTAATTTTACTGTTGTTCTGTAAAATAAAATAAAAAAAATAAGACAATAATAATGATAATAATAATTACTACCCTATAACAGCTCTATACATTTATTATAACATTCACACAGTGTTCAAACTGGGATCTGTAATATATTGTAATATAATATAATGTTTTAAAAGAAGTCTCTTCTGCTCAGAGAGGCTGCATTTATTTGTACAGTAAAAAAGACATGCCTGATTCAAGAAGAGGGTCTCAAAAATGGCCAAAAAATATTATTTTAGTAACTTATTAATTTTAAGTTAAATTGTGCTTTGTTAGTATAATATCTGATAGAATGTTAAAAAATGTTCAGTGTTAAGTAAATATTTTTAAATTGTTGTTTTGTAATTGATTTTTTTCATTTGAAAAGCAGGGCAAAACAGTAAAAAGCACATTTTGGCTATTTAATTTATGCAATGGTGAAAAGAAAAGGGTAAAGTAGGCCTACATGGGGGAAAAAATGCGAAAAACCGTGTTCGGTATTCGGCCTTCGGCCCAGTGATTCATTTTGTTCGGCTTCAGCCAAGAATTTTCATTTCGGTGCATCCCTATGCTCGGTAGTACACATATATGGTTTTTTAATGTATTTGCATTGTACTAAAATGCGTTCATTTTCAATGGGCATATGTGCGGCTGAAACAGGAAAATGTTTTTTGAGGAGGTGGGGTAGTGCACAAGAGGCCCCTGTGGCGCAGCCTAAGCTTTTGTCCTTAATGGCATTTTTTTTCCCTTACATTACTTTTACTTTTATACTTTAAGTAGTTTTGAAACCAGTACTTTTACACTTTTACTTGAGTAAAAAGCTTGAGTTGATACTTCAACTTCTGTAGAAGTCTTTTTAAACCCTAGTATCTATACTTCTACCTGAGTAATGAATGTGAATACTTTTGACACCAGTGCCTGAGTGTAATAAAAATAGCTGTTGTATTACTTTGACCGTATTTTCACCTGCTCTTCTGTGCTCTGTGAAGTTCTGTGCATATTTACTGTATGTATGAGCTTTTTTATCAGATGGTTTTCTGTGCATAACCCTTTGATTTGGCACAATGATTGATAGTGTAAACAGTGTCTTTAACTTTTCATGTAATGTTTAAATGTGCCAGCAGTTTTAATTAAAGTCTAGACAGGTAAATTTAAATTACTTGAACTTTATTGAAGTCGACAACAAGTGAATGCTGTTCGAAAGGTTGTGTAGTTGGTCCCTAACTCGTTTCTTGTTTCTGTCTTGTTTAGGGTCCCTGATCATCAGGACATAGCCTTTGGAGCACTACAGCAGGGTCAGAACTGTCTGGACACACTGGGACACTTTGCTGACGGCGTGGTGGGGGTTTATGAGTGCCACAATGCTGGGGGCAATCAGGTACCAATCCGATCTCAGGTACTGAACTGTCTTATGTCAGGTGTGGCAGCAGAGCACTGGGTGATGGACTCTGCAGTGAGTTTGGGATGGTTGAGCGATGCACTTGTGGAGGGTGAGTGATGTATAAATTAGGGCCACATGGTTGTGATAATCACACTCATACATGTGCTGTTCCTGTGGCTCAGTGGTAGAGCATTGCGTTAGCAGCGCAGAAGGTTGTGGTTTCAATTCCCAGGGAACACACATACTGATAAAAAAAATTGCATAGCCTGAATGCACTGTAAAGCGTCTGCTAAATACATAAATGTAAATGTATAGTCAAACCAAAAAGAATTCAGACACCAGATATATTTTTTGATATTTTTATACTGGTTGGTGCAGGACACTATAGTTCATTTCAGTAAATGAGGATAGCAAGATAAAGTAAACTGTGACACATTATACCCAAAAATTCTTCATACAGTGGACTACCAGTAAAATTGATGAAAAAATTGAGACCAAAAATTATTCAGACACTTTGACCTGACCATGTTTTCCTTAAGTGTTTTTCTTTAATTGCTAATGAACATTTTTACACCATAGACTGAACAAAATTAAGCATTGCTTGGTAATTGGTTGACCTAAAGTGGTATTATCTAATTGTGTACTTAAATTTAACAGCTGACAGCTATTCAACCTGATTCATTACATACCTTTCTATCAAAGTTATCTGACATTATCAAGATGAATTTGTTCTGACACAGTTTAACTCTGAGTTCTTGTCATATTTTATTGCCATTGTCTAAATTATAGCACATAAACTGTGATAATGTGAGAAATGTTGAAGGTGTCTGAATAAATTTTGGTTTGACTGTTATACTTGTATATTTGAATATGAAAAATATATAAGGTAAGGTAATGTAGTGACTGGTTAAAATGACAAGTATAAAAGTATAATGACAACAATAATAATGTGACTACTTCCCTAATGGTAATAATGTGAAACATAATAATATGGAAAATAAGTACATTTTAATACAATATAAAAACTGCATGTAGGTGTAGATTTAAGGTGCATGCAAACTAATTATTACAAGATTTAACATGCTTTTGTTCCACTTTTTTTATTTGCATTTGATTTTTTTTTATTTTTTTTTTAACAAAAATACAGAACAACATTAATATTTGTAATATGCTTTGAAATGTAATTTATTGCTATTATGGCAAAGCTGAATTTTCAGCAGCAGTCTTCAGTGTGACATGATCCTTCAAAAATCATTCATTATAATATTCAAATTTATTATATGTGTTAAGTAATTTGTATTTTTTTTTTATTAAATTAGATTAATATAAAATGATATATTAATAACCTACATTTTATGGTATTTTCACCATTTTAAATACCTTTTTTACCTTGAGCTCACAAAAACGGCATAATTATAAAAGAATTAGCATCATGCTTTTTGGGTGAATTACAGCATATCACATCACATAACATCTCAAAACATTTCAGAAATAGCAGCCTCGCACCAAGCCGTTTTTTTCTGTCAAGTTCCTGTGTAGATTTATGTGGGTGTATTTTTGGCAAATGCTCCCTGCTTACCATGCTTCTCATGAACAGGAATGGGCCCTGACTAAAGACAAATCAGTCAAACACATGGACCTTTGCCTGACGGTGGTGGATCGCACCGCTGGCTCACAGATCAAACTGCAGGGCTGCAGGGAGAACGACAGCAGACAGGTGAGCATGCTGAGCTCAAAGCAGGGGTTTGGAGGAGGCGTCGCTGCTCCGATTTTCAACATCACCATCATTATGTTTCCATTGCAGAAATGGGAGCAGATCGACAACAACTCCAAACTGCGGCATGTGGGCAGCAATCTGTGCCTGGACAGCCGGAGCGCGCGGAATGGCGGCCTGACGGTGGAAGTGTGCAGCCCGTCGCTCACCCAGCAGTGGAAGTTCACTCTCAATCTGCAGCCGTAGCTTGACACGCCGATCCCAGCCCTCCCCTTCTCGCCCTCGGACAGCCCGTGCTGGGCACGCACTCGCCCCTCAGAGATTATCGCTGCCCGGATACAGACTCAGGGCCGCCACGGTGCGGTCTGGTGGTCCTCGAGGGCTACGGGGCAATGAAAACACAAACAAGATGATGACTATTTCCATCTAACTATATACCTCACTGTTTCATCTGTTGTCCAGCTCTTGGAAAGTGAATTTTAAGTGTCTAAACTGTATCAAAACCATGCTTGGGATTTTATTTTCTTCTTTTTTTCCAATGCAAAGGATCCGTTTTTTGTCTATTCTTAATTTTTGCCTTTTCGTGTCTCATTTTCTTGAATTCCAGCTCCTTTTTTTTTAATCTTTTTTTTCCTTTTATTTTTCTAGTCACGTTACCAATATTGTTGAATGTAAATGACGTTTCATGGAGGCTCCCTTCCTGTGCTGTGATTGGACTGGATTTTAGTTTGGGTTTGGTTTAATTTGTGGGCTCATGGGATCGAGGGGAGGACTCATTTGGTGTGCGCACTGTCACAGACACACTTTGTGGAGAACAGCGGCAGCCTCGTGTTTTTCGGCTCGTGGTGCACACTCGAAAAGTGCGGGGGAAAAAAAAATCAAGAGACTTTTTTTTTTTTTTTTTTTTGTTGTTGTTTTTTTTTTTTGTTGTTGTTTTCTAGTTTCTTTTAAATTGTCAATCTGTCGTTTTCTGTTAAAGGTGCAATGTGTAAAGATTCAACCCGTTTCCCGTAAGGGCCCCTGGTGTGTTCTGAAGGAGAACCAAGACATTGTACAGAACGTGACTGCTGGATTCACATACTGTAGCACTGGCTGCTAACAAATCAGTATCTAAAACATGTCTTCAAACACAAACAAATGTTTCTCAGCCACATTTTTCACACTAATCATTTATTTCTTAATTCTATGTAGCCTTTTTTCTTCGCCAAGTGTATTACGTAAAATAATCATGTTAATAACCTGGTAACTCCAAGCAGAGGCTGATCTGAAGCTTTGCTCCTGCTTTCTTGGGATTTGAGCAAAGATGGATGTGTATTCCTCCTCATCTTCCATGATTTCTTCTGACTTTGACATCATAACATGGCCGTTGGAAAAGCTTCTTTCCTGCCTCCTTAAAGTCCTGGATCTTGATCCTCAGCAGCTGTGGCCAAACATGGCACATTATATCACTACTTGAGCATCCTTCTTCTTTTCATGGTTAAAAGTTACTGCCTTTGTTATCCATGATACTGTAAGGAAAATGTGAGTTGTTTTTTTTTTTTTTGTGTGTGTGTGTGTGTGTGTGTGTGACTGTTTCTAAGCAGCTTTCAAAGAAGTGTGCATTAGAGAAGCATCTGAAATCACAGAGAAACGCAACACGGTTTGTGTTTGTCGTTTTAATTAGCAATTTATTCATGCCCCTTATTGTGGTACTTCAGTTGATTTTAACAGAACTAGTGTTCCTGTAAATCCAACAGACAAAGAAGCCTGTGATATGTGAAACAAATCAGTTAACCCACCTGCATTTCATGTATAATGCCGTAGCAGTTCTGACTAACTTATTGTAGGCTAGGGAATCCAGACTAAATGAGTCCCTGACTGGCTTTCGGTCAGCTCTCCTCATGTATCAGCAGTAAGTGTTATGTTAATCTTAGACTTGTATATGTTTGGTTCATCTGCACCACCCTGTATTGTCCCATAAATAACAGTTCTCCATCAGTAAGTATGAAGACGGAAACACAAACATGCGGACGGCTCTCTGTCTAGAGTCTGGGCAGAGATTGTGTGGCCTTTAGGAAGAAATGCAGCCCACCTACCTGTATTTTGTTGTCTGTGTTCTGTAGTGTCAACAGGTTCCTGTAGTCAGATGAATCTGCTGGATGGGAAAGCAGAGGTAGTTGTGGACTGCACTTTTGCCATAGTGAATCACGCTACCTTTCTCCAGTTTAAAAGGAGAAGCCAATGAAATGATGTAAAGTTTGGGCTTTGAAAGATGGGCTTTTTAAAGAACTCTGAGCAATACGTGATGGCTAATCTTTGAATTGGATGAAATGTTTACATAGCACAGTGTGCCAAAGTCATTTGCTGTTTGACTGAAACATGGAAACACACTTCTACTCCAGACTAGGACAGTTTCGTTTTTAGTAAATGAAGGACATGTGACCCCCAACCTTTTTTTTTTGTTTGTTTTTTTTGTCTCTTTGGTTTCCTTGAAAGCCAGTTTTAGGAAGATCTTGATGTTGCATTAAATGGCAAAGGAAACAGCATGGGGTCAACAGTTGTAATAGTGTATATGTGTGTATATACAGTATGTATGTCCATGCATGTACATTTACACATTCAGTTGCAGTTATAGTGATTTGGTCAACTGTACAGCGCTTGTAATTGTTCATTGTTTTATAGATATTGCAAAGGTTTGAATGACGGAAAAATAATTAACTTAAATAAAAAAAATTATATACATATCTAGTGTCCTAAGTGTTTTCTCACATGGTGCATAACAAAACTAAATAAATATTTTGCATCAAAATATAATCTACTACTAGAACCCTTATAAACCCATGGTCAATTATATTGTATTACACTAAAAAGAAATCATTTATTTCAAAAATGAAAATTAAATGCAGTACAAACACTACCAAGTTTATTTATATATATATATATATATATATATATATGTATATGTATATGTATGTGTGTGTATATATATTTATTATTTATATTAGTGCTGTCACACAATTAATCGCATACAAAAAAGTTTTTGTTTGCATAATATTTGTGTGTTCTGTGTATATTTATTATGTATATATAAATACACACAGTATATATTTTGAAAATATTTACATGTCTATATATTCATATAATTTATATTATAAATAAATATTTAATATTTAAACATTTTCTGAAATATATACATGCATGTGTGTGTATTTATATATACATAATATACACAGCATATATTATGTAAAACTTTTTTTTGGATGTGATTACTCGCAATTAATTAATTTTTGACAGCACATATATATATATATATATATATATGAGTCTTTATTTTAATTTACAGCTTTACTGTAATGAGCATTTGGGGACAGAATGTGCATCCATGTCCTGAAAATATCAATGCAAAGAAAAAAAGTAATAAGGGTTCTAATAGTGCTTAATTTTGTAATTAAATTTTTTATTTAGTATTTATTTACATTATTAATCCATGTATAAATGATTAATATTACATTTATTTATTAATACTATAACAATATTAATTTATTTCTATATTTATCCATTTTTAAATTTAATGGAAAATGTGACCTGGAAAAGTCTGTGAGATTCTAGGAATAGTGCAATGAATGCTGTAACCAGTTACTGTAGGGAAAAAAGTATGTATAAACAACATTTATTAGTGTGCAAATTGGTGTAAAGTCACATAGAGGCAGGGAGGTGAAGCACAGGTCAGTCCAATAACTGGACATACAGTGAGGGTGAACATTACACATAACACAGATACTCTCACATACAGCTGAATCAGTTCAACATTCACAGTGAGAAGACAAGTTGAAGGAACACCAAGCATTATTACAGCAAGACACGGCACATTCACAACATTCATACATGAAATAGATACATGTCCAACACTGGGTTCTTGTTAAACTGACCAGATATTGAGGAATTTGGTCCAGTAAATGAGATTACATAGTTGTCATAGCTGTGTTGTTATTAAAAGGACAGTTTATTTTGACCTGCTCTCATGCCACACGAAGCTGGCCCTGAAGTATATCCTACAATGTTAGCGGCCAGTGCAAAAGCAGAAACTTTGCTTATTGGAAGGGTTTTATTCTAATATTCTGGACCAGCAAGAGCGTTAATTAAAAGACTTGGCCATGCCGACCATTTTCTGGCTTACAGATTATGTTCTTGGCAGAGATGTTCATAGCACCCGGTCCGATCTCCTACGTTATATTGCACTACAGTAGATGTTGTAGTTACAAAACCCTGAGGTCACCCTAGATAAGGTCAAACACCTCTCTAACGCCATTACAGTTCACTGTCTGCCTGATTCAAATAATTAAAGAATTCCCAATGAAGTGCAGGTTGACCCAAAGGATGCTCTGAAAAACACGGATATACAATCTCAAAATCATCTGTTGCCATTTATATTAGATAAGCATAGGTGGCAGCTATCGCCTGAAGTGTATTTGTTAGTATATTGACTATGTAGATAAGGTTAATAGTAGTACAAAAATATTACAATGAAGTGAAATCAAATGTTTGCAACATTCATGACAAAAAAACAAAACGATCATGTTTATGAGCACACCTATATAATACAACATTGCTTTTGTCTTGATTTAAAAGAGATGCAGGTATAAAATATGGCGTATATATATTGTGAATAACAACAGCTGACATTACAAAGTAGACTTTTTTTGTACAGATTTGTATAGATTAAATATGAAGCTTTAAAAGAATGTTTTAAGTGATGTTCAGTGGTAAACATCCTGCTTGGTTTGTTAGTATGCAGCGTTTCACTCAGTACAAAGAAAAACAGCAGGTGATGGCTCCGTAAATAAGAAGCATGTCTGGTAAATCTGAGACAAATTCACTCACAATAGCACATCTGTCCCTTACAGTGGTCATGAATATAACACAGTGATACAGTGGGAGTTGTTTGACTAAATATATTTCCTGAGGGAAATGAATCTACTTCGGTTCTTTGAAGGGACGAATTATGCCATGGGCTGCGACTGTACCGTCATTACTACGGTTACAATATAGCAACATGGAGAATTGCTCTTTTGATAGATTCTGGAACAGTGAACGACCACATACAGTAAATCCACCCACTTACAGGTAGATAGACATTCTAGTTAAAGTCTTTTGCAATTTCCTTCATTTTTTTTGATTAATTTGCAAATACATCAATGCCCCTAGATAATCAGTTTAAATTACACGTAATAAAAATATAGAAATAAATTATTAGAAATAATATTTACATTATTTTTGGTATACTACTGTATATTGGGCCTTTTTCCTACTGTATATTTATTATAATAATTTAACTGACAAAACGATATGGATATTAATGAAAGGCAGACAAAGGAGTTAGTTATAGTTCATTTGGGATCATTAGACTTTTGCCAATCCTGACCGCTACTTCCGAATGCAAAAAAGATTGTAGTTTTGCCACATTTCACCTCTAATTTCGGTGTCTGTGTGGCATTATACATCATCTGCGTCACTAATGTTGCTGCCTTTTAAAAAAAGAGTCATAAAGATCATAAATATTAAGTGATATAAAATAGAAAAAAGCCCAGGTATTTGGGACAACATCTACGATGTTCTGTGATCTAACGTGTGAATTGCATTACATTCTGGTTTTGCTGATAAAACACCTCAATCACAGAGTATATACAGTATATTTATCAGTGCTGAATGTTGGATATTCTGCTCACAAACAGAGAATTCACAAAACACGCACCTCAGGGTTCAAAACTACGTCAACACTATTACTGGAACTCTATTGATAAAAATCATTGCACATCTACAAAGGGCACGTTTTCGTGTTTCTCATGCAGCAAGTGTTACAGTGACGTATGTACATCAGTCCTGTAGTATCAAATGGCCAAATGGGGTCTTAAATGTGAGTTTAGATGGGAAACGTCCCTTTTTCAACCAAACTTGGCACATTTTGCGTTATGTATAGGGTTTGTTTGTTCAAAATGACCCTGAAGTGCAGAATGCAAGTGTATTTGAGTATGTTAGTATGAGTGGGTTGTCATGGGTGGGTTCGAGACAGCATGCGGTTTCTTTCACTGAGTGGGTGAGCAGTCGTCCATATCCAGGAGCTCCTTGACCAGCCTCTCGCCGAACTGCGCCCGGCTGTAGCGTTTGACGTGGTAGGCGTCTGACATCTTGTAAAGAATATAGGCATTGTTGATGGCGATGCTGATGATCAGCCAAAACACCTGCTGCCAGGTCTTATTAGGCTTGTGGAAAATGAAGTACCTAGTTGGAAACACATGAGTTGAGTGAACTATAAAATGCATGTATATGTCCTAAAGTTTCATTGTAAAACAGACTTAATTGGTCAAACTCACTTGCTGTACTTGTCATCATATTTGCAGATGTAACTCAGGTGCGCAGCGAAGGCCTCCACAGCAAGGGGACATGGGATTTCTCCACTCTTCCTCTTAATGATCACCCCTAGGACAATCCGGGCAGAAATGTCAATCACAGTCAGCAGACAAGAGGATTTAATATCTGACAGTAAGGAAGGACTGTTCAGTTTTCTGCCGCACCTTAGCAACAAGATCTTCTGGTTTGCTAGTAGCATAAATCATGCTTTTACTGATCATAAGCATAAATGTAGATTTTAAAGTGCCCCTATTATGCTATTTTTAAGCTTCCTAATATCTTGTTTTGGGAGTCTCCTACAGTAGGTCTACGTGCATGCAAAATACTCTTTTGTTTTCTCAAATATCACCTCATTTTCCAAAGATTCTCAAACGATTCGTTCGAAGCAGTTCTAAGATTCAGTCTCTCTAAACCCCTCTTTTCCATGAGCCTACTCTACTCTTATTAGTCTGATGGCCCAGTCTGTTGTGATTGGTCTACCGAGTACAATGCATGTTGGAAACGATACACCTATTGCAATCGTTCTGTATTTTAAACGCTCGATAGAAAACATAAATATCTATTATTTATCATACTTACAGGCTGTGATTCAGTGGAGCCAGCTAAACTGGATAAACTGAATAAACAAATAAACTGGGAACTGAGCCATCTTTCAAGAACAAGCGTTTTGTGAATCCCGTGTTAAACTGTCCGAGATTAGAGAAGCAGTTGTCAGTAAAATGATGGGAATTCAAAAAAGATTGGTGTTGTACAATGGAAAAAAAATAATTTTAACCACCGATTCTTTGCAGCGAATGAATTTACTTTCATAATGTCTTCTCGACATGATGTTTACCACACGAACAAGATACAATGTTTGAGGGCAGGTCAAGTTGTTCGTGGACGGCCAGCGTAGAACATAGGCAGGCATTATGCAAATGTGTTACCCTGTGAGTGGGATTTGAATTACTGATGACTTATTTAGGCTGTTCAGAGTCTATCATTTCTTTTGGGAGACAATAACTTTATTTATCATGCAGTTTTGGCTTTACAAACCAGCAAACCAAGTTTTTTTAAACTTCCAAACAAGGTTTTATCAAGTCAACATTTAAAGTGTTTGCTAAAAATTACAGTTGCATTTCTTTTATATTTCAAGTCATTCTTACTTTCACATTCAAATTACAGTTCTGCATTCTGTGTGCAACCTCAGTTCAAATTCTGGAACTGGATTAGAAAATAAAAGGCATTCTCTGTTCAATTTTGAATGGCACACAACCTTGGTAGGTGTTCTTTCTGTGTAATCACTCATCATATAACCCATGCATCATCTTCTAAAATTTTAATCTGAGTCACATGTAATTAAATTAGAATCAAAAACATGATGTCACTGAAACATAATCAGTAAGAAGTCCCAGTCATTAGATCTGTACCATTATGAACCCTCTGATATTGTCAGCGTACAATTAACTGCCATCTGTTGCATTCACTAGTAATCTACTGCTCATTAGAACACAATGCACTGCCTTCCTCAGGAGTGCTTGTGGCGTGTAAATTACAATGCTGGCACTTTTTGAAAATTAAAATGGGTTATTTTGAGTCCTAAAGACTATGGGGAAAAGCACTGAAAGTATTTTTATAGACTGTGGACTTACAAAATGTCTAAAAGTTGAGGCTGAATACCGGTGGGAATTAAAACTGAGTTTTAGTTCAGGTTATGTATAGAAAACTTGGCAGAGCTTTAGCACTGAATTTTCATTGAAACTGTTTAGCCCCATTAATCAAAAGCAACACCTGCTCTCAAAGAGGAGCAGAAAAAGCTTTTACTATATAAACAGATTATTTCAGATTCCAGAGAATGAAATATAAATCGTAATTTAATCTCCCTTTTGCCTGACCTCATAAACCAGGAGCAATGTTATTTGTTTACCATATTGATACAGCTAGATATACCTTTTGAGAATGTGAAGTGCTTTGAACACTTCATGCATATTTTTGCTTTTTGATTGGATTGTAATAGAAAGAAAAAAAGATAAGATGATTGAAGTGATAAAATATATATTGCAGCTCAATGCTTTATATCACTCTCTAATGAAAATGCCTAGTATCAGCGCTGACATTTCTCATGTGAAGCTGCTATCAGAATGGATCAAAGCTTATGAAAGAAAAGTGAAGACCAATGCAATACGAGGCTTTGCCTTTTATAATCCTATGATGTGCAAAATATCCACTTAATCCACAAACATCAGTGTAAAACCAATCTAAGCTTGCACTGCCATAGTGAAAACGCTCTCTGGGAGGTGCTTTGATGCAGCTAGCGAGTGTCATTTGTAGTTTGCATGTTTCCTTTTATTTCTTACCTTCTTTAGTGGGAGAGTAGGCGTTAGTGAGGAACCTGAAGCTGCCTTTGTTGTACCAGTTGATTATGGACATATTGCCTCTCATCTTAATGTGAGACTGGCCACGTTGCTGTGGAGCCTCGGTATTGATCAGCATAGACTGAGGAAGACCTGTACAATCGCTCTTCCTGGTGCTCAGCAACCCACAGCAGTAGATGCCTGCAGGAGAAGGAACACAGTACGGAAAAAAAATTAATAATCCATCTCTGGAGCTGGCTGAGAATGAATATTTAGCCTGAACATTCAGTGTATGGCAAAACAAGTGTTCACATTTGAATGCTGATAGGATGAATAGAGGTCACATGAATAGACCCCTGCGTGTGTGATCTATAAAGCTGTGAGCAGATGTCTTGTCCACAGCACTGCCAGATGTTGCAGCCTATCTGAACTTGGCCTAGAAATCTGATATGAGATCAGAGATATCCTCCTCACATGGGAAATGGGAAAATGGTGTGACTAATCTTTCCTTTAATATTTTCAAATGCTGGGTTAAATACAACCCAGCGCTGGGTAAAATAAGGACAAACCCAGCAATTGGGTTGTTTTGACCCAGCGGTTGTGTTACTGCCCAGAAGGTTGGGTTAAACATTTAACCCAACTATTGGTTGAAAACAACCCAATCTCTGGGTATGTCCTTATTTTAACCCAGAATTTTTTTAATTATGCAATGAACAAAGTGCTGTCAAATGTCCTTAAAACTTGAAATAAAAAAAAATAAATTAAAAGGAATAAAAACTATATAGACTTAAAAAAACTAATAAAATGACGAAAACTTTAAAATAAAAAAATTAAAACTAATTTAAAATATACAATAAAAAATGCTGGGATAAGTACACCCCAGTGCTGGGTGAAATATGGACAAACCCAGGAATTGGTTTGTTTTGACCCAGGGGTTGGGTTAAACGTTTAACCCAAACTTCTGGTAACCCAACCGCTGAGTCTAAACAACCCAATTGCTGGGTTTGTCCCTATTTTACCCAGCACTGGGTTGTATTTAACCTAGCATTTTTCAGAGTGAATATATAAACACCTTATATAAACACCTTCAACTTGTAAATCTGTGGAACTTGATGAAATCTGTGGAACCTGATGCTGTGTGAATTGAATGGAACAGCTGGGGCAAAAATGCCAGAACAGCCATTTTGGGGAAGCTGCTCTAAAACTGTCATGATACAAGATCCTCTTAATTAAAAGCAGTTAAAGTAGGCCTAGTTAAATACTCTTTTAAATTAGTTTCCTTCACTACAACTACTAGTGAAAAGTAGCTAACTACATTGAAGCTATTTAGAAGGGCACTATCTTTTTTAAATACTGTATATATTTGTATGAAATAAAAAGTATTTGCACAGAGAAGAATTAGTTATGATGATAGCATTAAAATAGATAAGATAATTATGCTAAATAACAATGATAAAATTAGAAAACCAGCTATAAACAGTGATAAGGTCTAAGTAACCTAAAGAAAAACTATGTAAAAACCATCAAAAGTCACTGCTTTACATGAACTCTCTGAGTCTGAACAAACCAATTCACTGAACTGGACATATGTTGTTCAGCCGAGTGATATATCCTGTTTGCTCTTGATATGAATAATAGACCATTTGTCAGCAATTTGTTCTGCTGTTTTGCTCAAGCATTCGAGCTTGTTTGTTTTTCAGCATTTGTGTTTGTAATGGTGAACTGCTCTGCTGGATTCAGCTCAGCGAAGTATTCCTTGGACTTATTCAAATCATAATAGTAATTTGTTTATTAATTGGACATGTTGACGTGTTTGCTTGCAGCTCACTATTACAATTCTACAGAAAGACATTTTTTCCAAGTTGCAACCGTCATATAAAAAAAAAAGCATTTTACATTTACATAACGTTTTACAATGTTAAGTTTGAAAAAAGCTGCACTGCTTTTAAAACAGCTGAGCTACCGTCACGCTATTTAAAAGTCACTACTTTTAGTTAATTACTCCCTAAATACTACAGAACAGTACTGTATGAGGCTGAATAAGGCTATGTACGAAGCTGATATATAAATTCCACATGACATTCAAGAGCTAGTTCTTTAATAATGTAAAAGGTTTTGATTCAAATGTAGAGAGAAAAAAAGAAGTTGGCCACCAGCCTAATCCACTCTAGCTGTGTTAACATTCATTCCTTGCTGCCCAGCTGGAGGCTTTCAAATAATCTTTGAGTATGAAACACACGTTTGCTGTGAGAACTCAAGGTCAACTTCCTCTCACTCTCTCCATTTATACCTTGCCACAGGATGCTGTCACCGTGTAATTAAAAACTGCAGGGGATGAGGAACATCAGATGGAGAGAAGATTAAAGAGAAGGAAAAAAGAAGCAAAGCAAAGCCAAGGCAGAATTCACTGAGAAAAGTAGAGCAGATAAGGATGCAAGAAACTGACAGATGCAGCACTGTTGCACATGAGTTACAGCACCTACCCTGTTTCTCAAATTCCTGAAACAAGTTTAGACTTGTGATGCTCGGGCCAGTGAAGATGATTGCATTACGGCCAGCCAGATTCTGACAGAGCTGCTTGGCCACCAGACTGTGAAGCTGGGGTTTATTTTTCAGCGTGTCCAAACCATCTGGACCTGGACCCTCCTTTAGATGGACATAGATCTGGTGAGGAAGAAACAAGTGTTTAAAGCTGCTTAAACATTAAATCAAAATTGACATTATTTACTTTCCATTAAGAAATAAATTATGTACATTTCACATTCTGGATATTATGGTGAATGATTTGGCATTCTGATATGCGATGCCCTCTTTTCATGATCTAATAATCAATTTAATCTTTTTTCTTAAATATACTTCAAAATTCAATATAAAGTTTGAGGTGACGAGTTTTGTTTTTTTTTCAAAGAAATTAATGCTTTTACCTGCTCCGGAGCAGGTTATCTTCAGATAGCAAGTTACTATGGTTACTTACATACCCTGAAAGTAACCTCTGATTTTGGAACCGAAAGCTAAGGTTATCCGCTCACTTATCCTCAAATTTACCCGGGTATGTCACATAACCTGCTTTCTGGAATACACCCCAGAAATACTAAAGTAAGGACAATAAATTCTGTTGTCTGTTTGGCTCACTCCCTAGGCGCAAAGCAGTTATTTTCTCTAACAGACACAGACCAAGAGAAGAGTGCAATTATGTTAAGTGGTCTGGGCTTTCTTTTTCTTTGTTGACTCTATAAATGATATTTTATTGATTCCATCTGGTAATGTGCTTTTTGTAGTCTAATTTATTTGCGTTAGCGTTAGAATTGTGTAAAATTGCTTTGTTTGTGGCAACAGGGTAACAAAATATTTTCGATAAATGAATATTTTTGGTGTCTTTCTCATTAGAAACAATGTGATGTAACATCTTGGGGCAGTTGATACATTTTTGGGTGATATCCTCCAGCGCTGTGCACTCACCTGACAGATGAAACCAGTGGAGCTGCACTGTCGCACCCACAGGCTGAACTTTCTCTTCTTCCTCTTGCGCAGCTCCCTCTCTGTACATGTGGTAATGAACACGGGGTCCTCATCAATCAAGGGCTCATGGAGGACCTGAGGGAAAGCAGCATGTCTCGTTTGAAAACTCCACCATGATAACACTTCAAACACATCATTTGTCAATGCAAAGTTGCTTTTCAAGCTTTTGATGTTCCCTGCAGGAGATGCACACTGAAATCTTGATGAAGATCCTGTGAAAAGATGTTGGCTTATCAAGTCAGGTATGATAGATCTGTTCAAACTAACCAGCTACATTCACTACAGATATCATAATAAGCAGTGTTTGACTCAGTAAACCCTCTGTCAGAGCTGAAGTAGTTAAACGGGGAATGTGTGGCTGTGCTGAATGCCTTATTGTTTTCCAATAAGGGATAAGAACCAAACACACACTGTGGCAGTCAAAGAGGGCTGGATGGCACACATTGTCAAGGTGATATAACCATGGCGCTGGGAGAGCTGAGAGACGCAGATGGTGTTTAGTTTACTCATGCCAGGCGAGTAATTGAGGGGTGTCTCTGAGATGGGTCACACAAGGCCTCTTTAACACAAATCTTTGATTTAGGAGCTGAAGCTGATTCTGTTGGTAGAAATTCCAAGCTAAAATGCAGGTTAATGACAAGCATAAAAAGATAGTTCACTAAAAGGGTTTGCAAACCCTCATGCTGGTTACTTAAATGAGGATACTAAATTTCCATTTTTTAAACTATCCCTAATATGAAAAAGTTGTAAATGTAGAAGTTGACAACCTACACTTTCCACCATGGCAGATTATTCATTTTACTTGAAGTACTAAAAGGACCTAAAAATATCTCAAAAGCACTTTAGTAGGAACAGAAATGAATGGGGTTTTCAAAGGCCAGGAGTTCAAAGGACCTCAATTAGCACCAAATTGTCAGCACAAAAGAAGAATTACTTTTCTCAAAAGAAATTTCAATTTAATTTAATTTGCTTAGCTATATGTCTCACTTTCCCTCATACTAAATTACATAATCAATCAATCATCAATCAATACAGTGTATTCTCACATTCTAAGGGGGAAATATACCAAAAGTTAGTTACTAAAAGAAATCCCTGATGGCTGTTTAAAAGATGGATGTGCTGAGATGCATTATACCCTGTGAATTATTCATACTGTTTGAGAAACAATTTCTTGAGTCTGGAAGTGCAAATCATTTATTCTAACTGTATATCAGGCCTTTAATTTGACCGAATGTAATAAATGTGTTTCACTTTTGCTGAATAATGGACTGCTCAGATTCTAGCCCGTATTTCAAGATTACTTCTCACAGCTCAGTTCCAATTTTATGTCCCCTATCTGAAAGCAGAAGCCCAGATCAGTGAATCCAAACTCATTTTCCAAACGAAGAGAGAGAAAACAGAACAAATGTAGGAGGGTGTTGAAATGGCTTACTTGGCACAGCTGTGCTCATTTAGAAGTCTTCTTGTCATTTAACAGTAAACTCCCCGATGTTAGCCTGACATCTGAATGTCTGACACAATGAGCGCATGATTATTGTTATTTTATCTAACAGAAGACTACATTTAAAGTGAGATTTGGGGGTATTAGATTAACAGAATTGGCGATTACTGTCTGTAAGCTTATAGCACTTTGAATCAGATATCTGACTTCATTGTTTGTCATTTATTTACAGTAATTCTGCTTAAAAATAGGGCTGTTAATCTGATGTTAACATAATACAATTATTTAAAAAATCTATGCATTTAATGTGCCACAAGAATGTAATGTCAGTTTGTCTTCATTTAGAAGCTTTTCTCTATATTAATTGCAATTAGTTTGATGAAGTAATCAGTATACTGTTTAAAATTTTGGCATCAGTCAGATTTTTAAATGTTTTTGAAATAAGTCTGTTATGGCAGGCTGAATTTATTTAATCAAAAATACAGCAAAAACAGTAATATTGTGAAATAATATTACAATTGAAAACTATTTTTAGCGGCCTTTACTCCAGTTTTCAGTGTCACATTATCCTTCAGAAATCATTCTAATATACTGAGTTGCTGTTCAAGAAACATTTCTCATTATTACCAGTGCTGAAAACAGTTGTGCTGCTTAATATTTTTGTTGAAACCATGATTTTTAAAAAAAAAAAAAAAAAAAATTCATGATTCTTTAATGAATTTATTTGAAACAGAAATCTTTTGTAACATTATAAATGTCTTTACTGTTACTTTTTATCAATTTAATGAATCCTTGCTGAGTAAAAGCATTCATTTCTTTCAAAAAATTATTACTGACCCCAAACTTTTGAACAGTAGTGTAATTCATTTTAATTCATGTCCCTTATTAAAATATGAATTTAATAATAAATATCAATAATTTAATTAAATATTTATTAATAATTTATTTAAAATTGTTTCATGAAATCATAAGTTCCAATCCAGACACATAATAAAACTAAGCTGAACACATGAAGAACTGAAACCTGGGGGACTTACAAAAGAGTACACAGAATAAAGGTCAAAATGTTGACTTCTGAGCTTATGAATAACTCAAACTGTCTTTAAGGGCCTGAGGCGTTCATGCCTTTAACTGTAGTGTTTCAGAACAGATGTTACTAGTTCGTTTTCAGTCTATGTATGTTACTAATTAGGATTCAAAATACAACTTTGAGTATTGCATTCAGCAGATCTGAAAAGTTGCAGACATAAAAAATCCTTCAGATCTCTCAATGGCACCATAAAGCTCACAGCCTGGGGACATGTAACGGGACTCCAGGCTCTCCCAGTTACAGCAGAACGTGCTCTGATTTCAGTCTCAAACCCACTTTCTACTGGCACAGAAATTGAATATGTTTGCTAGTCCTAGTTTCCAAAAAGTTAATGTGAAGATTTAGTTTGTGAAGTTTCTTTTTGTACCTTCAACATCTTGGTTATTGCTGATTGACTACTGAATGATTTCTACACTCAGTTGAAGTCCGATCTTTACCTGTGTCTGTGAGGGCCTGAAGGACGAGGCGAAACTCTGCTGGAGAGAGTCCAGGAAGGGCTGGATCTTATAGAGGCCTTGATTACCACCTTGGCTGGAGCGGAAGGCTACGACGTGGAAGTACTTGAGGATCTTCTCGAACCGTGCCTGGCTCATCTTGAGCGCGATGCTGCGGTTACTGAAGAATCCGCTGCTCCAGATACTCAGCACTGACTCGCAACGGTTCACGCCAGTAGAAGTAACGTAGCCCAGAAAGGCCTTCATCTCAGCCAGCGTCACATTGGTCCATCCTTCATCGCTGCCAAAGCGCTCCTGGTACTTCTTGGCATACATGTTGGTCTGGGTCACCATGTTCTGAATGACGTTGTCAGGGACAAACAGCTGGAAGAAGTCCATGGCCGTGGCAGTGGCCGGCATTTTCTGTGTCGGACCTGCAAAATAAAAGGAAGGTTTAACAGAATAGTATTTTAATTCTTTAATTTCTTATCTAGCCAGGGATGATTTTACCAGGCTGTTGCTCTGATGATTGCAGAGAATAATGCAAGAGCTATTGCATCATTTTATGATTCACAAAGCCAGTTAATTTGAATAAAAAAGAGGTTGGAAATCTCTAAAATAAATCCAATGGAAATGCATAATATGTGATTTTAATTATACATGTTTAAATATGTAAAACATTGAGCAGCTGATTTACAGAAGAGCTAAGAATCTTTTAATAATAACAATTTTAGGTCAGTATTTCTTCCAAATAATGATGTTACATTTCAGTGCTTATAATTATTGATGTTTACGAAAGCTTGTTTTAGGATTAAAAAAATGAAAATAGTAATGTGACTTTTTATTTCACAATTCAGACTTTTTCTGGGAATTCTGAGATTATATCTCACAATTCTGAGAAAAAAGTCAGAATTTTGAGATATTCAGTAAGGTCAGATTTGAGAGATATAAACTCAGATTTGCAAATTTATAATTTCAATTCTTAGAAGAAAAGTCTGATTTGTGAGATATGAACTCGCAATTGCGAAACAAAAAGTCAGAATTGCGGGATATAACCTTAGAATTGCAAGATGTAAACTCTGAATTGCATGCATTTATATCTTGCAGTTCTGACTTTTTTCTCAGAATTGAGAGTTTATATATTTATGAGAAAAAAAGTTGCAATTACTTTTTAATTATTATTTTTTTTAATCCTATGGCAGAAATGGGTTTCCACAAATAATAGCTTAAAAAAAGTCAGAAAATGTACAGTAACATCTTGACTGAAGGGATTTTAGTTATTTTTGTACATTTTGTATTTTGTACAATGAAAAGCTTTTGTGTTCAACAGAAGTAAGTCATACAGATTTGGAACAACATGAAAATGATTACATAATGTTCATTTTTGAGTGAACTATCACTTTAACTTTATAGGCTGGGTGCTAGATGCACAGTTGAACATCTAATGACTTTTATCAGGACCCTTATCACCAACTACCTAATAGGGAGCATTCAGTAACAACTAATGAGCGTATGGTACATCAACACTGAGCTGCGGAGGCTGAGCTTATCAGCTAATGACAAAAAGTTGTAGAAAGTGGCTCACAAAAAGCTTAATTTGTTTCCTTATTATCTTTTACTCCACTTCCACTAATGGACATTTCGTCAATCCAAGCAGCCCACACATAAATGGAGCAAACAGCTAAGAAGGAAAATGTAAGTCTCTTAGTCTAACTTCAGCTCTTTATAGCAGATGGGTTCCATGGAACATTAACTTACACTGTGAAATAAGTACATTTACGGTGAATATTGGAAAGTGTATTGATCTTAAATGATCTAAAGTCACACTTGTATACTGCATTGCATGCTGGGATATCTGATATGTTGCAAACACCCATAAACAACAGACAAAAATAAAAATATGGGTAAAGTCTGTTTTTGGTTTTGTTTCAGGTTCATGTTTTCATGTCTTTTATTTTGAAGTTTAGTTATGGTTCCTGTTTGTGTCATGCTTCCCTTGCCCTCATGTCTCTTGCTATTGGTTCCCTTGTTCTATGTGTCTTGTTCTGATTGGTTCTCTTGTTCATTGTGTCATGTCTTCATTGGTTGTTCATGTCATGTGACCCTCATAGTTTTCTATAAGTTGCCATGATATTTTCCCTGTTGCTTGGTTGTGTATTAATGTTGTAACCTGCTGTCGGTGAGTCTAGTTTGTTTCATGCCACGTCAAGTCTGTGTCAAGTCTTCGTCTTCTTGGATGATGTTTGGATTTCACCTTGTAAATAAACTGCACTTGGGTTCTTCACTACGCTCGCCTTCAGTGGACTCTTTACAGTATGTTGCCCTTATGTTTTTTTTTTTTGTTTGTTTTTTTTGTTTTGTTTTGTTTTGTTTTTTATGTAGTGACATGACAGAAACCTCAACGTACAGCACTGGCCAGCAACTGCACTTGCCACATTTACTCCGTGCCACAGTGGCCTAATGACCCCAAAGCAAGAGAGTGTGTAATTGATTTGAGCACAATATACAACTGTGAGTAAACAACTGTACAGGATTCTGATTTAAGGAAATCTGTTGTAAAAATTGTCTTGAGAGGAAAATAGAACAAAACACACATTTTTCATTATTTACATGAACAAATGTTTCTGTCATGCTTTCCAAAGCCTCACGTGCTCATTCAGTCATTTATACATATGACACACATCTTCACCTAACAGCTGCAATTCAACCAGGAACTCATCGCCCATTACGGCTCTGAAGAAGCTTGTAACGCAAATGCAAACATTTCCCCCCAGGATAAAGCCCATTGTACAGTGTATTATGTTCATTCATCTGTGCCTTTTTGTATAAACTACTTACCAAACACTAAAGAAGATCAGTGAGAGCGAGAACACATCTGAAGAAAAATCTCAAAGTTGCTGATTATATAAACATTATTCCCAGTATGCTAAAAATAGGTAGCTTACAATGCATTCATGGACTTATAATTTCTATGAATGTATGAGCTAAACTGTGTATCTTAGGTATTGTAACTGGTCATTATTATACTTTTACCATTTTTAAAATATTGCAAATTGAATTTGAAAAATATTGTTTAAAATTGTTTTATGTGATGTATAGCCGGACATTTCAAGCTCCCAAAATTATTTTATGTCAAGGTCTATACACACATTATGTATATAGGTGTGTGTATTTTAATATTTTAAATATTTTTTTTAAACAATTAGATTCATTTTCATTCTGGTCTTACTAGTTAAAAAAATAGTATATAACATTAACTTGATAGAGCAAACAGTTATATGTTCGTATCGGACTTAAAATCTGTTATATTAAATCAAAGTGTTATGTAATGGAGTATGACTCTGCAGCTTAATCCAGATAATGGCTATATCACTTGTAAAATGCATGAAGTGAACATACCAATGTACAGTATACTGCAGTATTTTATTTTAAAGAAAACTATGCTTAAAGTATAAAATAAATATGGTTTAAAAAAAATCTTTTCCTATTTTAAGATTGTTTAAAGTGCTTCAGCGGTATTTTATATAATAGCTGTGTTCAAAAAGGTTTTCTTTCCACACCCAGTAGTTCTGTAGAATATCAAAATGTATTTATTTATCTCTGTGTCTACAGTGAGTCTTCCAGGAGAACAGCTGCTGGTGTGCCACATAGTTTCCTAGATTAATTGAGAAGAACCAGCAGTCCCTGTACCTTCTCTACTCCTCCTTTATACAAATAAGCAAGCTGATATGAATCGATCTTATTATTTTAGATCTCACAGCAGGTGCAGAATCACACCATATGGCACTCAAACAGTCCAAGCTTTGTGTCTCAGTTTAACTATCATGTCTCAAAACTGCTGGGTTTGACAAAGATCTGTTGTAGGCAAAACGAAGCATAGCTTATAGCTCTTTATTGTGCCTTGGTTTATCTTTCTATAACTCTACATATTACTTGTGATATGTTAGAAGACATGCTTTAACACAAAGTCTGAAGGATGTAAGCAAGAGCCCAAAGTGCATTATGTTGACCTAAATAATATAGACCTTATATAAGTATCACAGTCAGGCTAGAGTGTTGTGCCAGACATTTGCCTTATACAAACAGTACTGACAGCTCGCTCTGATGAAGCATTGTTTGTCATTATCCAAAGGTGTCACATCTTATTAAATGACCCATGACATGAAATGCAAAATGTCTGTTGTGTGACTTTGTGTATCTTTCATGCATCATTTTGCAGCTTGTGCCAAAGCAAAGGCAGCAACCAGATGGCCCATTTTCCCCCCATGGTGACAGACAGAACTTTCTGAGCAACCACGACGGAACGATGTGTCATTTATCAACAGCACGGCATCTACTCAATTTGGAAAACGTTCAAACCAAAACAAGAAAATATTATATGCAGATTAGGATACTTTCTTCTAATACATTATCATGGCATTCTTAGGTATTTCTTAGGATGTTTTGCTTCATTAAACATCATTCTTTCATTTCCCATATTTGTGCAATGAAAGCTCTTTATATGCCATTTAAAAACAGACTCAAACATGCGTCATTTAAAGATGCTCTTGGGTCACTTTGACTTGAGTGAAATGAAGCATGAAATTAGTATCAGTCTATTGATCCACATGTCAAGACTCAAGCGGCCAGGGTCTGTACAATAAGTGATGCCAAGGAGTCTCTTCACTCCTGTTTATGACAATATTTAGACTGCCATTAAATGGCAATTAGAGAACATATTATAAAATAGCATAAAACTCTCAACCATCCTTGCTAGAAAAAAAACCACATTTTGTTAAGGCAGAAATGATTCCCTGCACATTATGTAAACCACAGCATTTGCAAGTCTGCCTGGCATTAGCACATTATCATCTCTATCTAGGATTCAGAGAGAAATATAGACCTTCAATATTGTGTGGCTGAAATCGAAAAAGAGCCATTCTCTTTCTCTCCAATTTTGTACAACTGAACAGTCAAACTCCAGTCATGAATCATTTCATTTCATATTATTTCATTTCATAGTAAGAGAATCTAGAAAACCGTTCACTTAATACTTTGTGAGACATGGAAAACTGCTAAACAACACTGGCATCATAATATCTTTTACATTTGGCACTTAAATGTAAACTTTAATGTATTAATTTGAATTTAATGTATTAGTCCCCCCCCCAAAAAAGCCACAAGACGTTAACCGATGGACTGGAGTGGTGTGGATTACTTTCGGATTATTGTGATGTTTTTATCAACTCTCTTTCTGACGGCACCCATTCACTGCAGAGGATCCACTGGTGAGCAAGTGATATAATGCTAAGTTTCTCCAAATCTGTTCTGACACATGCACAGCATCTTTAACTGTTAAATGAATAAAAAATTTACAACATACCCTATTTGTTTTGTGTTAGGCAATGGTAGCCAATGGAACCACAAGCATTTGACTGGCAAGCATCTTTATACTGATAAGTCATACAAAATTGATCAGGTAATCTGAATTCATAAAAATGACTAAATGAGTGTTTGTCTATGGCATAAAAGTCTAGACAGTCAGTCAGTCGTGAGCTTGGATAAAATGTGGTGACACTTTGCATGAAAGGCATTATTAAAATCCTTAAAAATGAGATTAAGCCACCTACACTGACAGTGAATTGAATACTAATTCAAACTGGTGACTGCATGACATGAATGTTAAGGATTTTATCCTATAATACTGGGTCTGACTTGTGCACGGTTTTAGTTTACTTTTTTGTCCTTATTCTCATAAGTCTTTACTTATTTGTTCTCTCTAATGGCCACTTGCTGAATATGTGCATAGTACGTCACTTGATAAGACAGCATTTACACCAAGTCTAAATCTCCTCTTAAAGCTGCCATCTTACCATTTTAAAGTGTGAATTTCTCAGAAATGAGAGCCTCGTCTCATCCGCCTATGCAAATGACCCTCCTGCCCTGATACAGAGCTAATCATAATCATAATCACAGCTGCTCTGAGTCTGGCAGTGATTAGAAGCATCCTCAACTGGACTGAAACCCTAAAATTTGGCCTGCTATCTCAGTTCCCATTTTCTCTTCCCCCGGCTATGTACAGGATTTCAAAGAGCCAGTTAATAATAATCACCCCTGATCCATATTTGAAGGAATTGTGTCATCTGTTGGAGCCATCTGATGAGAGAGATCAAAGTAAACCAATGTAGTCATCAAAGAGTCCCATCTGTGAGCTTAATTACTCGTCGAGCATGCAGGCCTCTCAAGGATGATGAAGCTGCATTGCATTTACACGAGAATCGCTCTTCATTAGACCAACTTACCATGCGTGTCCTGATAGTGGGGCACGCTGAGGTCCTGTAGCGAGTCGCTCCAGCCCTCCTCCTGCGCCTGGCCGTTGGAGACGGATCCGGGGGGACCGCAGCTCTGACTCCTCGCTTCACCTGCTCTGCCATCGTCCGGATTCGTCTCCGTGTAGTTATCCGAATTGGAGTCTCCCGTCGTACTGTAAAAGGGGTTTTCGCTGCTGTCGTCTCCCGACTCCCCAAATACATCGTC
The DNA here is from genome assembly GCA_021397915.2 of Tor tambroides. NCBI lineage: Eukaryota > Metazoa > Chordata > Actinopteri > Cypriniformes > Cyprinidae > Tor > Tor tambroides. Next base: position 78,422 of record JAFVLL020001296.1, read on the forward strand.
GGAAATCTGCAGGCTCTCATAGCGAGATCGCGCTTCCTCGAGGAGAGACAGTCCCCTCCTTCCACACTCCGCCATCGTTTCTCAGTCCCGACGTAGAGCTGCTGCACCCGGCGAGATTCCGCATGCAAATGACCTTAAAAGCGTCGAATCCGGCATGCAGTCTGCTCCACCGAGCCCCTCTGCGTCGCGGTCCTCTGCGCGAGATGCAGCGGGCGCGGGTCTCAGAAGCGGCCTGGAAACAAAGCTGAACGCCGCAGGAGCTGTCCGTCCTTTCTGGTGCTGAAATACCCCCAATCCTGCGAGCTAAACCCGGCTGAACCCCACAGCTGACCGCCCCACAGACGCTCTGTGCATCCGGGTTGGGCGGGCTCCCCTCTCTGTGGAGGATGACTGAATGAATCGCTTCCTTGGAAATCACCTGACTCGGTCTCCCTGCACTGTCCAATGGGATTAACCTCTGAATGAATCATGGATGTTAGAGACACGAATTATATTTGCTCTGCCAGTGTTAGAATGCCTTGTGGGCAGTGTTGGGGAGTAACTAGTACATGTAACGAAATTACGTAATTACAAATTAAATGTAACTAATTTGTTACAGTTATTGAGAAAAAACGTGTAGCCTAATTCAGTTACAGTTACTTATGAAAATGGTAACGGTTACAAAAGGGGTTATATCTGAATATTATCATACACATACAGATTTGATTGATTTCTTTCCTAAATTACACTGACTACTTTAAAATATGAGACGCCGATGTTTCAGGAGTTTAGGACACAGAATAGGACACATACTTCTTCAATAACTGTTTTATTTCCTATTTGGGTTTATGTATACGCTTTATTTTTTTTTTGGTAAGATTAACTGTTTTTCCGAAGCATTTTTAGCATGTGTTTCCTGTTATAACTTTGCAAAGATTTGATTTCAAAAACAGTATCATAGCTAGCCTATTAAACCATTTCTTGCCATGATTTTAAATCTGTATTTAACCTCAGAGCGATTTTAAAGTAAAAAGAGGTGCTAAAGTCTAATTTTGTGGTGTCTGTGGTTTAAAATAAAATTTTTATAATCTTAATTCAAGTGATGAAGAATTTTGAGTGTCTGACAATAGTGAGTTTTGAGCACTACTGTAAGGTTAACACTGCCTGCTTTAAATGTTTCAAAATGATTAACAGTTGAAAACATTTGTTGGAAATTTAGAAAAGTAATCAAAAAATAATCAAATGTAATTAGTTACATTACATTAATGAAGTAATTGAAATTGTTACACTACTAGCTATTACATTTTAAATAGGGTAACTTGTAATCTCTAACCTATTACATTTCCAAAGTAACCTTCCCAACACTGCTTGTCGTATTAATATTTTCCAGTTTAAATATACAATAGCATCAAACGAATAGTTAGACATTTTTCATATTCACATTTGTATCATAAAATTGTAAATGTCAATTTTTGTTTTTTTGTTTTTTTAGAAAAACGAAGCAAAGATAAAATAAGATTGAAATATTGACAGTAAAAACATTAAATTAGCCAATGTTACTTTAGTGCTTGCAGCTTTCTAGTCTTTTTGAACCACTAGTAATTTTTCACTCTGTAGTTTCCCACTGGTTTTTATTGCATCATAGCACCAGTTACATAAGAGGAATACAACACTATGTGTTATTCGCAGCATAAAATACTTGTCTTCACTTAGCTGGGAATAATTTGTTATTAAATTAGTTGTCATCACTGTTTGTGTAGTATAGTTTCTGCAGTACCGCTGGTAGCCAATTGGGGCGCTATTCCCAGATATTCTCTCTTTCGGGTACTGTAGGGTTTTGTATTTTCCACACACTCGTTAGCGTGTGCCATGTTTGCGGAAGTTGAATCGATTACTCTGTCATTTGAAGGAAATGTAGTAAATAATCTTCACGTTTAAACAAATACATTTGCAGATAATTTTGTTTGTGGCCCGTCCTAAAAGAATGATGACCTTACCAAAGGGACCCGATTCTTTGTGTTTCGACAAAGACGAATTTATGAAGGTGAGTGAGCTGTTAGTAATACAATCAACTGGAAGGAGAGCTGTATTCAGCTGTGCAGTAACTAACTTGATTGACCAGTTGTTTATATTTAGTTTGTGTGTTTTATTTATATTTTAAGTACTGTCTGAGCAAGTGTTTTTAACGGTGTTTAGATTAACTCTATTAATGTTATGTTTGGGACCCCAGAGACTCCAATGATGTACACTTACAAATGGAAATAGTAATTAGAAAATCAATCAATGGTTCCTTTCATGTGCTTTTAATATGTTCATTTGACTAAGCCAAAACCTATTGGACGTGAACTATTAAAGTTTACCATCACAAATCCATGCTCTAAAAATGTGACTGACTTCAATGTAGTTTTTTTAACCGATCAAATCATACTGTAGATAAATAAATACGTTTTTAAAAAACAAAAACGCAGTTGATAAAATGAGTGAACTTTCTCAACCAGTAAACCGTATCATTTAGGGTCTCAAAGACCATCAGACATGCACAATATAACATTTTACATGGAAGACAATTGGAGAATGTAATCAAATTGAAATGATATTCATAATCGGTTATCATGTGGTTATGAAATGTCAGCTTGATACTTACCTTTAAAATGTATTTTAAGTGGCAGAGGAGCCCCAAAACAGGACAGAGTGTTAATGGAAGCTCAGACTGTTTGTAAGGATGTTTTTAATATTCTCTTTACAAGCATCCCTTGACTGTTTTCCAGTTCCTTAGTGTGCTTGACATTATTTGACACCTATATATTAAGTTTTGATTAATTTTGATATTAAATATTTGTACATTTCCATGCAGGATGACTTCGACGTGGACAAGTTTGTGGCTGATTGCAGAAAGCGTGTCCAGCTGGAGGAGATGCGTGAAGATCTGGAGCAATATTACAGACTTCTCAAAACAGCCATGGTCGAGCTTATCAATAAAGACTATGCAGATTTCGTTAACCTGTCCACAAATCTTGTGAGTCTTTGCATTTTTAGAACATCACACAGCATTTTCAGTAGAATTGGTGTGCCTTGAAAGACTGTGTACTTATGTTTTATTCTAGCGCATCATGATTTTTGTCACTTGCTTTGTAGGCTTATTGTTTGTATCTGTGTTTTAGGTTGGAATGGATAAAGCCCTTAATCAGCTCTCTGTCCCTCTTGGCCAGTTACGTGAAGAGGTGCTGGTAAGTGCTTAACACATCAATGAATACGTTTGGATTGGCCATATTTTAGTCATTATCTAAGTATCTTCCTCTCATGTACAGAGTTTGAGATCCTCTGTGAATGAAGTTATTGAAGCTATAGACACCCAGCTATCCAAGCAAGATGATATTCAAAAAAAGAAGGTAAGTTATAATGCTAAAAATTAAAATACTGTGTTAAAACTATGCACATATTGTCCAACATTGTGTCTTTTGTAGCTCTGTGTGTTAAGACTTCTCCAAGTTGTGAGATCAGTGGAGAAGATTGAGAAAATTCTTCACCAAAACACCAAAGATACAACATCACTTGAGACCAGCAGGTATGTGGAGTAGTGAAAGAGACAAGAAGTAGATGAGACAAATACACTACTGTTCAAAAGTTAGGAGCTGTCGATATGTTTTTTTTTTTTTAATAAGTCTCTTATGCTTACCAAGGCTACATTTATTTGATACAGTAAAATCAGTACTATTGTGAAATATTATTACAATTTAAAATGTAATTTAATGTAAAATGTAATTTATTCCTGTGATGGCAAAGCTGAATTTTTAGCAGTCATTACTCCAGTCTTCAGTGTCACATGACTCCTTTCTCTGTAAAAATATTAATCACTTTTAATCACTATTAAAAAAAAAAGGTAAAAATCTTACTGACCCCAAATGGTAAAGTAGTGTATATTGCAACTAAACATCATCTTTTGAAATATGACTCATGGCTTAAAGAAAGGACTTTAGATCATGCACTATTTGCATTTTACTTTGCACTTGAATGAACAGCAAATGAACAGCTTGTTCTTTGTTTTTAAGTCCTCTTCTGGCAGGTCAGATTCTAGAGCGGATTGCCACCGAGTTCAACCAGTTACAGTTTCATGCAGTCCAGAGCAAAGGAATGCCATTGCTTGATAAAGTCCGACCGGTGAGCTCCCAGTCTTAAAATAACCCATTCTGTTTCTTGTCAATTTTAGCTGGGGTAGGAGAATGTATTTACACTATATGGACAAAAGTATTGGGACACACCTCTTAATTATGGAATTCAGGTGTTTTTATCAGACCCGTTGCCACAGGTGTGTAATGCCGTGTTCCAGACGAGGTCGGAAGTGGGAACATCCGAGTTGAAACGTCCCACTTCAAACCTCAGTGAGTGTGAGTCAGTCACACATCGTTATCATATTGACCTCATGATTTTGTCAATTATGGCAAAAACAGAAAAAAGTAACACAAAATGCTGCCATTCATTTTGAAAACAGCAGATGAGAAGGAAAAATTCAGGTATCATATTATAAACTTAATGTGTAATGTTTTTAAGTTTGACACAAGGTAGCTCCACACTATGCTCATTAGATGCAGTGATGTCAAATGACGCGTCTCGCTGAAGTCAGCGTTGATCGATCTGCCCCGAGTTCATAGGTCGGATGTCCAACTTCAAGCAGAGTTCTAGACGTTATTTCCAAGTAGGATTTGGGAAAAACCTGAATTTAGATTTGTCTGGAATGCAGCATAAAATAAAGCACCAAGCCACGCAGTCCGCATTTTCTATGGCTGAGCAGCTGCATGCAAGCCTCACATCACCAAGTACAATAGCAAATGACAGATAGAGTGGTGTAAATGCCGCCACTGAGTTTGGTGTGGAAGAACTTGACTGACCCGCACAGATCTCTGACCTCAACCCCATCGAACACCTTTGGGATGAACTGGAATGGAGATTGCGAACCAGGCCTTGTTGTCCAGCATCAGTGCCTGAGCTCACAAGTGCTCTATTGAATGAACACTTCAAAATCTTGTTGAAAGCCTTCCCAGAAGAGCTGTTATAGCTGCAAAGGAGGGCCAACTCCATATCAATGTCTGTGTATTTAGAATGCAGTGTCATTAATGTCCCTGTTGGTGTGATGGTCAGGTGTCCCAATACTTTTGTCCATATAGCGTATATCTACTTACTGATTTTGTGTGGGCTTTTTTCTGTGTTCCAGAGAATAGCAGGTATCACAGCTATGCTTCAGCAGTCTCTGGAAGGCTTGTTGATCCAAGGCTTGCAGACGTCAAATATAGATATCGTGCGGCATTGCCTCAGGACATATGCTACCATTGATAAGACCAGGGATGCAGAGGCACTGGTCGGACAGGTCTTAGTCAAACCATACATGGATGAGGTAATTTGCATATCTGTCATTATTGACAATGTTGTCAGTTTTGCAAATGAGATTCAAGCGTACAGATACAAAATTCATGGACATGTTATCTGTCTTCTCCATCTGAATGTAGATTTCCCTTTTTTTTGTCAGGTTATAGTTGAACAGCTTGTCAAGTCCGACCCTAACGGTCTTAAGATGATGTACTCAAAGCTGTTGGAGTTTGTACCTCACCATTGTCGACTGCTGCGAGAGGTGACTGGTGGAGCAATCTCTAGGTATGTCTGCCGCTAAAAGTGAATGTTTACTACATTGTGCCATTGCTGTCATATTACACGCAATACATTTTAACGAGTTTACCCTTTTGTATGCCCAGCGATAAAGCCGACATTGTTCCAGGATATGACTTCCTTGTGAACTCCGTTTGGCCTGAGATCATTAGAGGTGTTGAGGAAAGAGTTCCTTCCCTTTTCAATCCTGGAAACCCAGGTGCATTTTATGAGGTAAGCAAAGTGAAAACATGCAGTAGCATTTTTGTTGTTTTCTTTAAACGAAATCACTTTTTACAATGGGAATGTACATTTCATTAAGTGGTTTTCCTTGTTTCTGTGTTCTGTTATGCAGAGATACACTGTCAGCATGGATTTTGTACGTAAGTTTGAGAGGCAGTGTGGTTCCCAGGCAAGCGTGAAGAGGCTGCGAGCACATCCGTGCTACCAGAGTTTCCACAACAAATGGAACCTGCCAGTGTACTTCCAGCTGCGGTGAGTATGAGGACATAGAAATCCAGTCACAGCTGTACCATTCCAGTGCTTTATCTGTTCATGAGCTATTTTTTTAGGTCAATACAACCTGGAAAGTCTGTGTGACCCATTTGTTTCCTACACTGTGATATAGTATATACTGAGATTAAACAGTCAATCCCTCACCAAAAAGTGCAGAGAAAGAGATTTCTTTAAGGGTTGTTTGTAACCTGCTTCCTGTAAACACATCCTGTGTCTGTTGGAAGTGACTCAAATAGATTTTTTCATCATTTTTTTGGAATCTCATGTGCAGCTTGGATTCTGTTCCTTGTGCAATATATTTAAAGAGAGATAATCGCCCTGGATATGAATCGATCTGTGTTTTAGTCTGGACTGTCTTTGCTCTGTGATGTTTGATCACTATTCGCTGGTTATAAAGTCCACTGCTATCTTAGTTTGTTTAAGCCAGTTAAGCCTGTAAAATTTGTTTGCTTTTTCTTGGAATTAAGGTCTTGTGGTGAACTTCAGTAGCTCTTGTGTTGTATTTGTTTAATGGTTTATCATACTGGATTTGAAACCATGTTTGCTATTTTCTGTAGTTATTGAACACTTTAAGACATCTTAAAGTGGTCATATGATGATGCTAAAAATAACATTATTTTGTGTATTTGGTGTACTGCAATGTGTTTACTTGGTTTAGGGTTCAAAAAACATTATTTTCCACATACTGTACATTATTGTTGCTCCTATCTGCCCCACCTTTCTGAAACGCTTCCATTTTTACAAAATTCATCGTTCTGAAAAGTGCTCTGTGTGCTCTGATTGGCCAGGTATCCAGTGCATTGTGATCGGCCGAATATCTCAAGCGTGTGATGGAAATGTTACGCCCCTTACCATATTTGGAAACACAGAGCATCTCCACGACATGGTGGTGGCGGCATCAATACTAAAGCGAGAATAAAAGTTACGCCGCCTTTCTTTGCGTAAACATTTGGGCGGTGTTATGCAAATCTTCCAACACAGTGATGTAGATATGTGGGGGCATGTTTAAATGAGGTGTTTTAGGAAGGTGTGGACGAGTATTAACTTTTATAAAGAATATTTCTTTGGGTTTGAGACTTTGGTCTTTGCAACTTTTCGAATCTTATACATGCACGAACAGCTTGTAACACTCCAAAGACAAAGGAAAACTTGAAATCGCATCATATGACCCCCTTTAATAATTTTGTTAATTGTTACATCTAAAATACCAAGTGTAAAAGTTCTCTGATTTTAATGGACAAAAAGAATGGTAAAAGTCTGAGTAAATGCGTTTAGCATTTGTCACTCTGTTTCGTTCTCCCGTAATTCCTGTACATCAGCCCACATGGAAGTCACATACAGCCAATAATGGAGCTGTGTAATGGATTCTCCATTATCAGTCTGACCTTTCAGATCACAAATCAGCTGTTTAATGTTCTGCTTAATACAGAATTAGTATTTATAAAAAAAAAGTCCAGCATCTTTGCATATCCTGTGCTGTATATTATATAATAAGTTTGAAGTCATTGAGAACTTCATTAAAAATCAATGTAACTGCTATGTAGCAGAGGCCACTTTGAAGTCTTTGTGTCTACAGCTTTCTCCTTGACTTTCTGGCTTGGACATGTTTTTAAGGTTCAAAGAGATTGCTGGAAGTCTAGAAAATGCAATTTCCGATGGACTAGAGGCAGCTCCAGGTCAGTGAGTGTATTTGGGTTCATGTAAAAATGAATGCACTTGAACATAAAACGTGTGGTATTGTATTGCCTTCTCTGTGCATCTGTTGACCTGTTGTCGTTTGCTTTTTATGATAAATATAGTTCTCACTTTTACAAGAGCATGAGTAACTGATCACCACTGACATCCAGTCTGCTTTTTGAATTTGTGAACTCAGCGGGCTGCAGCTACCACCTGCAGGTGACGGAGGTGTTGTGGAGCTGTGTCTGCAGGTGCTGGGCTGACCAGGTGTACCTGCCACCACTTGCTCATCGATTTTGGAAACTAACGCTGCAGCTGATTTCCAGATACGCCACCTTTCTTACAGAGGTAAAGCATTCTTGGCGGAAATGACATGAATTATAATAGGATTGTTATTCATATCTTTCTTTTTCGTCTCACAGGTCCTAACAAAATCACCTCCTCCAGAGACTAGCAAAGATTTGGTAAGACCGCTCCCAAGCTCCGCCTCCTCCACATCCAGCCGCACATCACAGGATGCAGACAGTGAAACTGGCGGCCCCACTGTTTTGTCTACTAAGAAGCTCGTCTTCGTTGCAGCTGATGTTGATAAGTTACAAGGACAGGTAATTCTGAATTTTATTTCACACAGTCTAATTTTGATCTCATTTGGATCGAGTGAGAAATGCTTTTACTCTGTTCCCAGATTCCAGATATCTCTGAGATGATCAAGGCCAAATTGGAGAGTATTGGGTTCAAAAACTTTGCTGTTGTTTCAGGTTTGTTCTGGGGTTTGAAGCCATTTCTGATGTTGTAAGATTCTGATGCCATTTCTAATGTTCCCAAGTAATAAGTTTCATTCCTGTTTGGTGCTCCAGAAGCCTTGCAAGATTCCAGCGCGTCCCTGTCCATCTGCATCCCCACACTGAACAGCAGAATGACTCAGCATCTAACAGAAAGGAGCGTTCGTTTCCTGAAAAACGCTTCGGAAGTCCCACGACTTTATCGAAGGACTAACAAGGTCGAGTTATATGCCCATGTAATATTTAAGTCATGCAGAAAGAATCAGTGAGTCAAGATCTGAGACAGGCTGGGAAGAAAATAAAAACACATTTGGATTGATTTGTTTTGAAATGTTTATAAATTATTTAGTTGTCTTTTTCCCATACAATATTTACTTAGTTAACTATTTGATGACTCTACCCATTTAAATAGAATTTATTAACAGTAGGAAGGAATAACCGATCAACAACTGCTGGGTAGAACCAAGTCCCCATCCTACTTTTAATTTTCTTTTTTGATAATCTGTTTCACTTGGATGTATGTCATAATGTGAAAGAGTCCTACTTCTGTTACATACTTCAAAAACCTAAAAGTGCCAATTTGCAAACTTTGCAAGTTTACATTTTTCTCTACAAGAAGATGCTCAGTGCTTTGGCCTGAACTTTAGTTGCTCTCTCATTAATAGGAAGTGCCCACCAGAGCCTCAGCCTATATGGACAACGCACTTCAGCCACTCCATCAGCTGGTCACAGACTCCAAAAATGTGGTGAAAGGCTCCATCATCCAGGAGTGGCTCAGGGTCACACTTTCAGACTGCACCCATAGGTACAGCAGAGAGGAACTTTTATGATTCAGAAATGTCTAGGTAAACTAGTTTATTAATTCTAGATTGAAGAACTTTTTGTTTAAAAATGACCTCTGTTTAATAGATATTTTGAGACTATATCAGATGTGCTGAGCTCAGTGAGGAAGATGGAGGAAAGTCTAAAAAGGTTGAAACAGGCTAGGAAAACAACCACCACCAGCACCGTAGGCATCAATGCAGGGCCATCAGATGACAGTAAGATCCGCCTGCAGCTGGCACTGGATGTGGAGTATCTTGGAGAACAGGTATGAACATGGTTCTTGATGAACGATTAGCTTTTCTCTCCTATTTGTGCATATCTGGTTTGCTTCATTATACTTATCTTTTTTTTTTTTTTAACTCAAGATTCAGAAGATGGGTCTTCAGCCAAGCGACATCACCATGTTCTCTTCTCTGCTGGAACTGGTACAGGAGGCAAGAGATCTCGCTTCAGCGGAGCAGACAGGGTCCTAAACCAGAATGGCCCTGAGGGGCCAGATCAAAAGTAGGGTCCAAAATGGTTACTGATCTGAATGATGCCACATGGCTCAGTATCTGCTCCAGGAGTGGTTTATGAAGTTCTGCCATCCTTCAACTGTTCTAATAGCAGCTATCTCGACCTGTCTGGAAGAGCAGCACATTAAAAGAATGTGATTTACTCTCTGATAAGTTATTTATTGTTGAACTATATGGGATTATATGGCCAAAAAAGTCATATAATTTGTGGTTCAAACTTATTGGAGAAATGAATTTTTTTTTTTGTTTTTTTTTTTTTGTATGAACCAATCAGCACTCAACATATAAAGTGCTATAAGCTCTCGAGTCCTGTCATATGTGCTTACAGCAAAAAAAAAAAAAAAAAAAAGCACTCAACACAGGTGTTTGACTGGAGTTTTATCTGTCAGAAATCGTTTTTCTCAGACATTAGCTCTGGTGAACCCTGCCAAATAGCATCAACAGTGCAAACTCTAAAGAGGTTTAATGCTCAAATTACCTCTTCTTTTTTAATATATCAAAATGGGTGTTTGTGTTTCACTGGGTAAGAATGGGACTACTAAGATTTAACAATAAAAAATGAGGATAGCATGAAATGTTTGTGAGTGCGGTGTGTGTAGGGAGTTAATTTGTTACTAAAATGGCCTTGTCGAACATTTAGGAAAGGTCATTGACCCCTCAACTGGAAGAGTGTGTTTTCGACGCATAATTGAGATTTTAGGGGTCTTTTCATAGCTGTTTCCTCAATAATTGTTTGTTCATTTGCTTTATACATGCACCTCGTACTGGATAAAGAAAATGTGGGTTGTTTAATGATTGATATGATATTTCATACTGTATGGTTGTTTTATTTACAAGATTTTTGGTTTCTTACATTTTTGTAGAATCATTTTGCCATTTTAGTTAAAAATGAGCATCCATCTGAGTCATATTTATTCATAAATATTCAAATTTATTTTGTTTTAACAGTACATAAATGGAGTTTATACATATTTCTTATTATGAATACATCATTAAAATAATTGCAATTAATTCAAGTAACCATGTTATGCATAGAAACAAACTCTATATTAAACATTTTGAATTAGCAGATACTAAAATATAAAACATCCAAGTCCTGAAAATCCCTAAAAAGATTGCCTGAGCAAAGATATAACAGGTTGACTTGATGTTATCCATTGTTTTAACATATGGTTATTAGTTGAATGGAAACATTAAAACATCGTTTATATTGTAATATAATGTAAAGTCACCACCAGAACAGAGATTTTTAGCTTGTTGGATTGACGATTTTGCCGAGCATGAGTATGGCATTAGAGTTGCCCTCTACAATAGCAAAGAAGAACGGCCGGTTGATTGAGACTTTATGGGGAACCATTTCATCTTCAGTTCTGTTCTGAACCTCAGAACCTCCTCCTGTCATCTCAAACACAACCTTGTTGAGGACCTGTAAGATATATGGAGGTTACTGTTGTCATTTGGTTTACAGTAATGAAAAGAACCGTGTGGACCATGTTGGTTACATCTGGTCAGAACTGGTTATAGTCAGATTTTACTGGTCCTAATTGATTTTAGTTTGCTCTAAACAGAATTTTACCTTATCAACGGTGAAGTTCTCCTTGCTGCTCAGTCTTCTGAAGTTGGCATCGGAGCCCATGAGGTATTTTTCCACTGCCATTTCAGATAGAACTGATCTTAGGTCTGTCACAGCAGTCAAGGAAAATTTGGGCAAAGATAGTTCCAGATTTCTGGCAACAAAACCGGGTAAATCTGTGATTGGTCTTTGAGGTCATTTTATTTACCATTTCCAGTGTGCACTTTCTCAGAACAAACATGTACTCACGTTTCTTTTAGATTTCGATGCCATGTAGGTATCACTGTTAAGAGTTTCTTCTCAATGTCCTGCAGACTAGCTCCCTCATGAGGCAGCACTAGCACCATATAGGTTCTCTTACTGAGACCAAGCTTGACTATAGAGCATTTCCTGCCAACATCATTGAAGTACATGTAGTTTCCAGTATGCATCATGAAGGGGACTTCGACACTTGAGTTCTCATGAGTCCAGAACTTCTGATCACTGGTTGCTTCAGGTTGGAAAGCAGTTTTCCAGTTACCTGGAAAAAGTACAGATTTTAAAAAGTTTATTTTGTTTCATTTTATTTCATTTTTGAAGTGCCTCAATGAGTCAATTTTCTACATTGTTTTTTGTTTTCTGTTGTGTTTTTCAAAATCCCAACCTACAGCAGGTGATTTTTAATTTTTTTTTTATTTCATTTCATTTTTGAAGTGCCTCAGTAAGTCTGTTTCCTACATTATGTTTTCTTTTGTGTGTAACAACAAAAATGAGCAATTATTTTATTTTTTTGGAGTGTCTCCATGAGTCTATTTTCTACATTTTTTTTTTCTGTTGCGCATAATAAAAGTAGGCTACTGTTTTTTTTTTTACTCCCTCTAAATACTTG
>JAFVLL020001296.1:90893-141188 GCA_021397915.2 Tor tambroides
ATAGAAAACTTGGCAGAGCTTTAGCACTGAGTTTTCACTGAAACTGTATACCGCCATTAATCAATCAAAAGCAACACCTGCTCTCAAAGATGAGCAGAAAAAGCTTTTACTATATGAATGTATTATTCCAGAGAATGAAATATAAGTTGTAATTTAATCTCCCTTTTGCCTCACCTCACAAACCAGGAGCAATGTTATTTGTTTACCGTATAGATATAGCTAGATATACCTTTTGAGAATGTGAAGTGCTTTGAACACTTCATGCATATATCTGCTTTTTGATTTAGTTGTAATAAAAAGGAGAATAAGATGATTTAAGTGATAAAGTATATATTGACGCAGCTCAATGCTTTATCACTCTCTAATGAAAATGCCTAGTATCAGTGCTGACATTTCTCATGTGAAGCTGCTGACAGAATGGATCAAAGCTTATCAAATAAAAGTGAAGACCAGCCGCAATACGACGAGGCTTTGCCTTTTATAATCCTATGATGTGCACAATATCCACTTAATCCACAAACATCAACGTAAAACCAATCTAAGCTTGCACTGCTGTAGAGAAAACGCTCTCTGGGAAGCGCTTTGATGTAGCTTGCCAGTGTCATTTGTTTTCTTTCATTATAAACTGATGAAGCTGCATCAAAAGAATCATATCATCTGCCTGTCCTGTGTGTGTTTTCTTACCTTCTTTAGTGGGAGAGTAGGCGTTAGTGAGGAACCTGAAGTTGCCTTTGTTGTACCAGTTGATTATGGACATATTGCCTCTCATCTTAATGTGAGACTGGCCACGTTGCTGTGGAGCCTCAGTATTGATCAGCATAGACTGAGGAAGACCTGTACAATCGCTCTTCCTGGTGCTCAGCAACCCGCAGCAGTAGATGCCTGCAGGAAAGAGAACGTATTACAGAAAAACATTAATAATCCATCTCTGGAGCTGGCTGAGAATTAATATTTAGCCTGAACGTTCAGTGTATGGCACAACAAGTGTTCACATTTGAAAGCTGATTGGATGAATAGAGGTCATATGAATATAGACCACTGTGTGTGATCTATGAAGCTGTGCACAGATGTCTTCTCCACAGCACTGCCAGATGCTGCAGCCTATCTGAACATGGCCTAGAAGTCTGATATGAGATCTGAGATATGATGATTATTTATCCTCCTGACATGAGAAAGGGGACAACTGTGTGACTAATCTTTCCTTGCCGATTGTCTTCGCCATACTATATACTTATGCAATGAACAAAGTGCTGTCAAATGTCCTTAAAACTTCAAATTAATAAAAATGATATATAAACGTACATTAGTATTTCAGTGATACTAAAATTACGCTGCGGGAGATTCATTAGCAATTAAATTGCATCACACAACACCTTCAACTTGTGAATCTGTGGAAATGGATGAAATCTGTGGAATCTGATGCTGTGTGAATGGAATGGAACAGCTGGGGTAAAAAATGCTAGAACAGTAGTTTTGGGGAAGCTGCTCTAAAACTGTCATGATACTAGATCCTCTTAATTTAAAGCAGTTAAAGTAGGCCTGTTTAAATACCCTTTAGTTTCCTTCACTGCAACTACTAGTGAAAAGTAGCCAACTACATTGAAGATAATTATGCTAAATAATAATGATAAAATTAGAAAACAAGCTATAAACAGTGATAAGGTCTAAGTAACCATTTTGATACAAAGAAAAACTATGTAAAAACCATCAAAAGTCACTGATTTACATGAACTCTGAACTGGACATATGTTGTTCAGCCAAGTTATATCCTGTTTGCTCTTGGTATGAATAATAGACCATTTGTCAGCAATTTGTTGTGCTGTTTTGCTCAAGCATTCAAGCTTGTTTGTTTTTAAGCATTTGTGTTTGTAATGGTGAACTGCTCTGCTGGATTCAGCTCACTGGACTTATTCAAATCAAATAACTTGTCCTTTTATAGCATTCATCACAAAAAAACAACAACAAAAAAAAAACGATTCAGAATAGTATTTTTTTTTCTCATAATAGTAATTTGTTTATTAATAAGACAAGTTGTATGACGTTTTTGCTTGCCGCCCACTAGGACAATTCTATATTAAGACATTTCTTTCTCTTACAAGAATGCAAAAATAAATATGGCTTACTTTGCCGTGGAACTTGATCGTTGCAATTGTGATATTAAAAATACAAGTTTTAGCGTTTTACGACGTTACTTTTGAAAAAAGCTACACTGCTTTTAAAACAGCTGAGTTACTGTCACACTATTGAAAAGTTTTAGTTAATTTCTCCCTAAATAATACAGAACAGTACTGTATGAGGCTGAATATGGCTATGTATGAAGCTGATATATAAATTCTACATAACATTCAATAAAGACCTAGTTCTCTAATAATGAAAAAGGTTTTGATTCAAATGTAGAGAGAATAAAGAAGCTGGCCACCACCCTAATCCACTCTAGCTGTGTTAACATTCACTCCTTGCTGCCCAGCTGGAGGCTTTCAAATAATCTTTGAGTATGAAACACGCGTTTGCTGTGAGAACTCAAGGTCAACTTCCTCTCACTCTCTCCATTTATTCCTTGCCACAGGATTGTCACCGTGTAATTAAAAACTGCAGGGGATGAGGAACATCAGATGGAGAGAAGATTAAAGAGAAGGAAAAAAGAAGCAAAGCAAAGGCAAAATTCACTGAGAGAAGTAGAGCAGATAAGGATGCAAGGAACTGACAGATGTTGCACATGAGTTACAGCACCTACCCTGTTTCTCAAATTCCTGAAACAAGTTTAGACTTGTGATGCTTGGGCCAGTGAAGATGACTGCATTACGGCCAGCCAGATTCTGACAGAGCTGCTTGGCCACCAGACTGTGAAGCTGGGGTTTATTTTTCAGTGTGTCCAAACCATCTGGACCTGGACCCTCCTTTAGATGGACATAGATCTGATGAGGAAGAAACCGTGTTTAAAGCTGCTTAAACATTGAATCAAAACATTTGCTTACAATATTTACTTTCCATAAAGAAATGAACACTTTAGTATAGGGACCAATTCTCACTATTAACTAGTTGCTTATTAGCATGACTATTATTAACATATTGGCTGTTTATTAGTGCTTATCCACCTTTTTCTTGTCGTAAAAATGGGTGCGGCCATTTGTAAATTCTATGGGTCCAGCTTCCGGTCTCATCCGCGTCCAGCTATTTTTAACTGTACAAAACAGTTCGTTTTGCTGCTTGATACTGAAAATTGGTGTGTCTTATCATATTACTTTAATGTATTATCTTAATTATGAACACACTGGTTTGTAGTGCAAACAGTTTTACCGTTTACTGCACATTGTTATGCTCCTCGTTATTTACCTATAGCGGCTAATGAACTGGAAGTCTCACCTATAAGCTTACTTCCGGATTAAAGAAAAAGTTGGATAAAGCACATATTCTGCATGACCATATTCTACATCTCTAATCCTACCCAATACCTAAACTTAACAATTATCTTACTAACTATTAATAAGCAGCAAATTAGAAGTTTATTGAGGCAAATGTCATATTTGGTTTTGTTAATGGCAAGAATTGGACCTTAAAATAAAGTGACCTTAATTATTTACATTTCACATTCTGGATATTATGGCAAATGATTTGGCATTCTGATAGGTGATGGACAATAAATTCTGTTGTCTGTTTGGCTCACTCCCTAGGCGCAAAGCAGTTATTTTCTCTAATAGGCACAGACCAAGAGGAGAGTGCAATTATGTTAAGTGGTCTGGGCTTTCTTTTTCTTTGTTGACTCTATAAATGATATTTTATTGATTCCATCTGGTAATGTGCTTCTCTGTAGTCCAATTTATTTGCGTTAACAAATATCAGAGAATTGTGTAAAATTGCTGTGTTTGCGGCAAAATATTTTCAATAAATGAATATTTTTGGTGTCTTTCTCATTAGAAACAACATGATGTAACATCTTGAGGCAGTTGATACATTTTTGGGGGACATCCTCTTGCTCTTTCCCTGCGGGAGCATGTGTGCATTCACCTGACAGATGAAACCAGTGGAGCTGCACTGTCGCACCCACAGGCTGAACTTTCTCTTCTTCCTCTTGCGCAGCTCCCTCTCTGTACATGTGGTAATGAACACGGGGTCCTCATCAATCAAGGGCTCATGGAGGACCTGAGGGAAAGCAGCATGTCTCATTTGAAAATTCCACCATGATAACACTTCAAACACATCATTTGAGTTGCGTTTCAAACTTTTTATGTTCCCTGCATGCTGAAATCTTGATGAAGATCCTGAGAAAAGATGTTGGCTTGTCAAGTCAGGTATGATCGATCTGTTAAAACTAACCAGCCACGTTCCCTATAGATATCATAATACGTTTATTTTGACTTCGTAAACACTCTGTCAGAGCTGAAGCAGTTAAACAGGACATGTGTGGCTGTACTGAATGCCTTATTGTTTGCCAATTCGGAATAACAACAAAGCCCACACTGTGGCAGTCAAAGTGGGCTGGATAGCACACACTGTCAAGGTGATATAACCATGGCACTGGGAGAGCTGAGAGATGCAGATGGTGTTTAGTTTACTCATGGCAGGCGAGTAATTGAGGGGTGTCTCTGAGATGGGTCACACAAGGCCTCATGAAATGCAAACCTCTGATTTAATAGCTGAAGCTGATTCATTAAAATCTACTGGTAGAAATTCCAAGCTAAAACACAGGTTAAAGACAACCGTAAAAGGATAGTTTGCCAAAAGCGTTTGCTAACCCACATGGTGGTTACAAAAATTTAAATGAGGATACTAAATTTTCATTTTTTGAGTAATCTATCCCTTTAATATGAATAAGCTGTAAATGTAGAAGCTGACAACCTACAATTTCCACCATTTTGCTTGAAGTACAAAAAAACCTAAAAATGTCTCAAAAGAGCACTTCAGTAGGAAGATTAATTAACAGGGTTTTCAAAGGGCAGGAGTTCAAAGGACCTTAATTAGCACCAAATCATCAGCACAAAAGGAGAATTACAACTTTTCTCAAAGGAAATTTCAATTTAATTTTATTTAATTTGCCTAGCTAACTGTATATGTCACACTATCCCTCATATTAAATTACACAATCAATCAATCAATCAATCAATCAATCAATGTATGTACATATGTTCTAGTTTATTCTCACATTCTACCCTCTAGTCATTCTGGCCACTGTAAATCATGGGGGAAATACACCAAAAGCTAGTTACCAAAAGAAATCCCTGATGGCTGTTTAAAAGATGAATGTGCTGAGATGCATTATACCCTGTGAATTATTCATACTGTTTGAGAAACAATGTCTTGAGTCAGGAAGTGCAAATCATTTATTCTAATTGTATATCAGGCCTTTAATTTGACCGAATGTAATAAATGTGTTTCACTTTTGCTGAATAATGGACTGCTTAGATTCCCATATTTCAAGATTACTTCTCACAGCTCAGTTCCAATTTTATGCCCCCTATCTGAAAGCAGAAGCCTAGATCAGTGAATCCACCGAAAACTCATTTTCCAAATGAAGAGGAAAAAAAACAGAACAAATGTAGGAGGATGTTGAAATGGCTTACTTGGCACAGCTGTGCTCATTTACAAGTCTTCTTGTCATTTAACAGTAAACTCCTTGATGTCAGCCTGACATTTGAATGTCTGACAAAATGAGCACATAATTATAGTTATTTTATCTAACAGAATACTACATTTAAAGTGAAATTTGGGGGTATTAGATTAACAGAATTGGCAATTAGTGTCTATAATCTTATAGCACTTTGAATCAGGTATCTGACTTCATTGTTTATCATATTTATTTACAGCAATTTTGACTGATTTAATATAGGGCTGTGAATTTAATGTTAATGTACAGTTCATTATAAAAAATGTTTTCATTTAATGTAATGTCAGTTTGTCTTTATTCAGAAGATTTTCTCTAAAATATAAATTAATTGCAATTACTCTGATTTAGTAATCAGTATATAATGTACACTACCGTTTAAAAGTTTGGGGTCAGTCAGACGTTAAATGTTCTTGAAATAAGTCTCTTATGCTAACCAAGGCTGAATTAAGTTGATCAAAAATACAGTTCAACAGTAATATTGTGAAATAATATTAAACTTTAAAAAACTTTAGCAGCCATTACTCTAGTCTTCAGTATTACATAATCCTTCAGAAATCATTTTAATACAGTTGCTGTTCAAGAAACATTTCTCATTATTATCAGAGCTGAAAACAGTTGTGCTGCTTAATATTTTTGTGGAAACCATAATGAATTTTTTCAGGATTGATGAATAGAAACAAAAATCTTTTGTAACATCAAATGTCTTGACTGTCAATTTTTTTATCAATTCAATGCATCCTTTCTGAGTAAAAGTATTAATTTCTTTAAAAAAAAAATCTTACTGACCCCAACGTTTTGAGCAGTAGTGTAATTAAATTTTCATAATTTTTCATAAATTCCAGACACATAATAAAATTAAGCTGGATACATGAAGAACTGAAACCTGAGGGAGTACAGACAAAGAATAAAAAGAGTACAAAAAAAATAAAGGTCAAAATGTTGACTTCTGGTCTTATGAATAACTCAAAATGTCTTTGAGAGCCTGAGGCATTCATGCCTTTAACTCAGGCCTGTAGCCAGCTATGAGGCCACCTTGGTAAATTTTTCATGTTCAAAAATAAAATGTATTCTCTGAATGACTAATTTGTTTGCTTCTGCATGACATGTATAATTCAGTTTAGACAGTTTGCAATAATGTTTAGCGTCCCTGGTATGAAAATGATCGCTGTGAGATGCTGACGAAGTAAATGAGTCTCTTTGAGAGAGGTGTGAGTGAGGGCGCGGGCGCAGCCTCCGTGTTGCCAGATCCAGCTATTATAAGCGTTTTTCGACTTGTCTTTTCCACTTAACACTTTAGAAAGTTAATAAAGTAGGAAGTTGCAGTTTAGAGTCATATCTTTATCTTATTTGCAAAAGACTGGAAATAATTTGGGTTTATTTTTATGTATTTTTAGTTTTTTGTTTCTTTTAGTAGCAATATCTGGCAACACTGCATCACTCCATCAAAAAAGCCCATGGACAGGTTTTTGCTGACAGGATACGACATTCGGTAAGGGAAATGCAAAAATTATCATGATATTATCTGTTAGAAACGTTATCAACGCTGTCAAAAACAGTAGCATTTATGCTAACACTAGTACACACAGATCTGTAGAACAAGTAGGTTACAGAATGAAATAAAAAAAGCAAAAACTAGCCAAGAAGAAGTCGATGCTGTGTCATTCAGTACAGTTAAATTTTCACAAATCATGCTCTATAAACATTCATAAGAGCACTAGATAAAGTTATTGTAGTTATGTATTGTTGCATGAATAATAAACAACTGATAAAATTATCCACCCTTAAATATAGTAAAGTATTAACAAATTTTTATGCAATAAATAGGGTATGATTTAAAAATGATCATCCCTCCAAAACAGAGAAAACATCTTTCAAAAACATCTACATATCTGTCTCCTTTAAAGTGTTTATAGTGTATATAATGAGTTGTATATAATGGCTATGGCCATGCTTTAACTGTAGTGTTTCAGAACAGATGTTACTAGTTCGTTCTCAGTCTATGTATGTTAGAAATTAGGATTCAAAATACAACAGATTTTAAGCAGTTCTGAAAAGTTGCAGACATAAAAAACCCTTCAGACCTCTCAATGGCACCATAAAGCTCACAGCCTGGGGACATGTGACGGGACTCCAGGCTCTCCCAATTACAGCAGAATGTGCTCTGATTTCAGTCCCAAACCCACTTTCTGCTGGCACAGAAATTGAATATGTCTTCTAGTCCTAGTTTCCAAAAAGTTAATTTGAAGATCTGGTTCGTGCAGTTTCTCTTTGTACCTTCAACATAATGTTTCTTGCTGATTGACTACTGAGTGATTTCTACACTGAATTGAAGTACGATCTTTACCTGGGTCTGTGAAGGCCTGAAGGATGAGGCGAAGCTCTGCTGGAGAGAGTCCAGGAAGGGTTGGATCTTATAGAGGCCCTGACTGCCACCTAGGCTGGAGCGGAAGGCTACGACGTGGAAGTACTTGAGGATCTTCTCGAACCGTGCTTGGCTCATCTTGAGCGCGATGCTACGGTTACTGAAGAATCCGCTGCTCCAGATGCTCAGCACTGACTCGCAACGGTTCACGCTAGTAGAAGTAACGTAGCCCAGAAAGGCCTTCATCTCAGCCAGCGTCACATTGGTCCATCCTTCATCGCTGCCAAAGCGCTCCTGGTACTTCTTGGCATACATGTTGGTCTGGGTCACCATGTTTTGAATGACGTTGTCAGGGACAAACAGCTGGAAGAAGTCCATGGCCGTGGCAGTGACTGGCATTTTCTGTGTTGGACCTGCAAGATAAAACGTACGTTTAATAGAATAGTATTTTATTTCTTTCATTTCTTATCTGGCCAGGCATGATTTTGCCAGGCTGATGCTCTGTATGCGTCATTGCATGACTGATGATTGCAGAGAATAATGTAAGAGCTACTGCATCATTTTATGAATAACAAAGCCAGTTATATTGAATAAAAAGAGGTTGGATATCTCTGGAATAAATTCAATGGAAATGCATAATATGTGATTTTGGTTTAAATATGTAAAACAATGAGCAGTTGATTTAAAGAAAAGCTATGAATCTTTTGATAAAAACAATTTTATGTCAGTATTTCTTCCAAATAATGATGCTACATTTCAGTGCTTATAATTATGGAAGTCTATGAAAGCTTGTTTTAGGATAAAAAAAAATTAAATAGAACTTTTTATCTCACAATTCAGACTTTTTCTGCCAATTCTGAGATTATATCTCACAATTTTGTCTTTTTTTCTTATAATTCTGAGGAAAAAAATCGGAATTTTGAGATACTTAGCAAGGTCCAAACGCTGAATTGCAAGTTTATAATTTGAAAATCTTAGAAGAATATCTGAATTGTGAGATACAGTATAACCTTAGAATTTCAAGATGTAAACTCAGAATTGCATGTGTATATATCTTGCAGTCTGACTTTTTTTTCTCAGAATTGCGAGTTTATATATTTATGAGAAAAAAAGTTGCAATTACTTTTTTTTATTTTATTTATCCTATGGCAGAAATGAGTTTCCACAAATAATAGCTAAAATCTAAATAAATAAATAAAAAGTAAGAAAATGTATAGTAAATGTATTATCTTGACAGAAGTGATTTTAGTTATTTAGTTATTTTTGTCCATAGAATGAAAAAAAAACACTTTTGTGTTCAACAGAAGAAAGTAACTCATACAGGTTTGGAACAACATGAAAATGATTACATAATGTTCATTTTTGAGTGAACTACCCCTTTAACTTTATAGGCTGAGTGCTAGATGCACAGTTGAACATCTAATGACTTTTATCAGGACCATTATCACCATTTACCTAATAGGAAGCATTCAGTAACAACTAATGAGCGTATGGTACATCAACACTGTGCTGCGGAGGCTGAGCTTATCAGCTAATGGCAAAAAGTTGTAGAAAGTGACTCACAAAAAGCTTAATTTGTTCCCGTATTATCTTTTACTCTACTTCCACTAATGGACATTTTGTCAATCCAAGCAGCTCACACAGAAATGGAGCAAACAGCTAAGAAGGAAAATGTAAGTGTCTCAGTCTAACTTAAGCTCTTTATAGCAGATGGGTTCCATGGTACATTAACTTACACTGTGAAATTAGTACCATTTACAGTGCTGCTTAGTGTGAAAATTGGAAAGTGTATTGATCTTAAATTATCTAAACTCACACTTGTATACTGCATTGCTATATGTCTAGCTAATATGTTGCAACACCCATAAACAGCAGACGAAAATAAAACTGTGCTGCCCTTATGTGTATTTTTCTTTCTTTTGTAGTGATGGAAACCCCAAAGCACAGAACTGACCAGCAACTGCACTTACAATTTGCCACACATTTACTCAGTGTCACAGTGGCCCAATGACCCCAAAGCAAGAGAGTGTGTAATTGATTTGAGTGCAATATACAACTGTAAGTAAACAACTCTGCAGGATTCAGATTTACATAGGAAATCTGTTGTAAATATTGTCTTTTTCATGAACAAATCGTTCTATCATGCTTTCCAAAGCCTCACGTGTTCATTCAGTCATATATGACGCACATCTAAACCTGACCATAACAGCTGCTATTCAACCAGTAGCTCATCTCCCATTACAGCTCTGAAGAAGCTTGTAAAGCAAGCGCAAACATTCCCCCAGGATAAAGTCCATTGTACAGTGTATTATGTTCATTCATCTGTGCCTTTTTGTATAAACTACTTACCAAACACAAAAGAAGATCAGTTAGAGAGAGAGAGAGAGAGAGAGGAAAAACATCTCAAGAAAAATCTTGCAAAGTTGCTGATTATATAAACATTTTGCCCAGTATGCTAAAAATAGCTAGCTGACACAAAATGTGTTCATGGACTTATACTCTATATGAATGTATAAGATAAACTACTATTAGGTATTGTAACTGGTCATTATTGTCCTTTTTCACTACTTCATTAAATGGTCCTGCTGTGTGACCTTTTTTTACATTTTAAAATATTAATTTTTAATTTTACATTTTTAAACAATTTCTTTTTTTAAATGTTGCATGCATAATAATTATAAAGAATATATATATATATATATATATATTATTTTTAAACAGATTTATTATTTTCATGCAAAAAAAGTATATAACATGAACTTGATAGAACAAACAGTTCTATGTTCGTGTCTGGCTTAAAATCTCTTATATGATATTAAATCAAAGTGTTATGTAATACAGCATGACTCTGTGGCTTAATCCAGATAATGGCCTTATCACTTCTAAAATGCATGAACTGAATATACTAATGTACTTCTGTATTTTACTTTAAAGAAAACTATGCTTAAATGAAAGTATGAAATAAATGTGGTTTAAAAAACACGTCAAGTCCGTAAAGTGCTCCAGCAGATTTCAAAGAGGTTTTCTTTCCACACCCAGTAGTTCTGTAGAACATCAAAATGTATTTATTTATCTCTGTGTCTACAGTCAGTCTTCCAGGAGAACAGCTGCTAGTGTGCCACATAGTTTCCTAGATTAATTATTGAGATCAAGAACCAGCAGTCTCTGTACCTTCTCTACACCTCCTTTATAGAAATAAGCAGGTTGAATCTTATGATTTTAGATCTCACAGCAGGTGCAGAATCACACCATATGGCCCTCATACAGTCCAAGCTTTGTGTCTCAGTTTAACAATCCTGTCACAAAACTGTTGGGTTTGACAAAGATCTGTTGTAGGCAAAATAAAGACTAGCTTATAGCTCTTTATTGTGCCTTGGTTTATCTTTCTATAATTCTACAAATGACTTGCGATATATTAGATGATATGCTTTAAAACAAAGTCTACAGGATGTAAGCAAGAGCACAAAGTGTGTTATGTTGACCTAAATAATATAGACCTTATATAAGGATCACAGTCAGGCTAGAGTGTTGTGCCAGACATTTACCTTATACAAACAGTACTGACAGCTCGCTCTGATGAAACATTGTTTGTCAGTATCCACAAGTGTCACATCTTATTAAATGACCCATGACATGAAATGCAAAATGTCTGTGGTCTGACTTTGTGTATCTTTCATGCATCATTTTGCAGCTTGTGCCAAAGCAAAGGCAGCAACCAGATGGCCCATTTTCCCCCCATGGTGACAGACAGAACTTTCTGAGCAACCACGACAGAAAAATGTGTCATTTATCAACAGCACGGCATCGCCACAATTTGGAAAGCGTTCAAACCAAAACAAGAAAATATTCCATGCAGATTAGAATACGTTCTTCTAAAACATTATCATGGCATTCTAATGTATTTCTCTGTATGTTTTGGTTCATTAAACATCATTCTTCCATTTTCCATATTTGTGCAATGAAAGCTCTTTATATGAGATTTAAAAGCAGACACGAACATGCGTCATTTAAAGATGCTCTTGGGTCACTTTGACTTGAGTGAAATGAAGCATGAAATTAGTATCAGTCTATTGATCCACATGTCAAGCGGCCAGGGTCTATACAGTAGGTGAAGCCAAGGAGTCTCTTCAATTCTGTTTATGACAATATTTAGACTGCCATTAAATGGCAATTAGAGGAGAACATGTTATAGAATAGCATAAAACTCTCAACCATCCTTGGGAGAAAAAAAAAACACATTTAGTTATTCAGGCTGAAATTCCCTGCACATTATGTAAATCACAGCATTTGCAAGTCTGCCTGGCATTAGCATGATCATCTCTATCTATGATTCAGGGAGAAATATAGACCCTCAATATTGTCTGGCTGAAATCGAAAAAGATCCCTTCTCTTTCTCTCTCCAGTTCACTCACTACAGGAGTGCATATTCAGGATATTCCACAATATGTGACCCTGGACCACAAAACCAGTCTTAAGTTGCTGGGGTATATTTGTAGCAATAGCCAAAAATACATTGTATGGGTCAAAATGATCAATTTTTCTTTTATGCCAAAAATTATTAGGATATTAAGTAAAGATTATGTTCCATGAAGATATTTAGTGAATTTACTACCGTAAATATATCAAAACTTAATTTTTGATCAGTAATATGCATAGCTAAGAACTTCATTTAGACAACTTTAAAGGCGATCTTCTCAATATTTTTATTTTTTTGCACCCTCAGATTCCAGATTTTCAAATAGTTGTATTTTGGCCAAATATTGTCCTATCCTAACAAACCATACGTCAATGGAAAGCTTATTTATTCAGCTTTCAGATGATGTAGAAATCTCAGTTTCAAAAAATTGACACTTATGACTGGTTTTGTGGTCCAGGGTCACATATATCTTTTTTTGACAGCTGGACTATTCCAGTCAAGCTCCAGTCATGAATTATTTCATTTCATATTATTTCATTTCCTAGTAAGAGAATGGCATCACAATATATTTTATATTTAGCAGGTTTGATCACCTTTCTGTGTCATGACTTTAATGGAATATTTCCCCCCAAAATATATATATTTTTCAAGTCACAAGAAGTTAATTGATGGGCTGTAGTCATGTGGATTACTTGTGGACTATTATGATGTTTTTATCAGATGTGTGGACTCATTCTGACAGCACCCGTTCGCTTCAAAGGATCCACTGGTGAGCAAGTGATATAATGCTAAATTTCTCCAAATATATTCTGACACATGCACAGGATCTTTAACTGTTAAATGAATGAATAAACCATTAAGCAACATACCCTATCTGTTTTGTATTTCATTGCATTTGTTTTAGATTTCCGGGACCACAAGCACTTGACTGGCAAGCATTTATATAGTGATAAGTCATGCAAAATTTACTAGGTAAACTGAGTTCATAAAAATGACTAAATAAGTGTTTGTCTATGGCATAAAAGTCTAGACAGTCAGTCAGCTGTGAGCTTAGATAAAATGTGGTGACACTTTGCATGAAAGGAATTATTAAAATGAGATTAAGCCACCTACAGTGACAGTGAATTGAATACTAATTCAAACTGGTGACTGCATGACATGAATGTTAAGGATTTTATTCTACAGTAAACTATTGGGTCTTACTTGTGCATGATTTAGTTTACTTTTTTGTCTTAAGTCTTTACTCATTCGTTCTCTCTATGGTCTTAAATGCCACTTGCTGAATATATGCATAGTACATCACTTGATGTGAAAGCATTTACACCAAGTGTAAATCTCCTCTAAATGGTGCCATCTAACCATTTTAAAGTGTGAATTTCTCAGGAATAAGAGCCTCCTCTCATCCGCCTATGCAAATGACCCTCCTGCCCTGATACAGAGCTAATCATAATCATAATCACAGCTGCTCTGAGTCTGGCAGTGATTAGAAACTGGAGGCATCCTCAGCTGGACTGAAAACCCCAAATTTGGCCTGCTATCACAGTTCCCATTTTCTCTTCCCCCAGCTATGTGCAGGATTTCAAGAGCCAGTTAATAATCACCCCTGATCCATATTTGAAGGAATTGTGTCATCTGTTGAAGCCATCTGATGAGAGAGATCAAAGTAAACCAATGTAGTCATCAAAGAGTCCCATCTGTGAGCTTAATTACTCGTCCAGTATGCAGGCCTCTGAAGGATGATGAAGCTGCATTGCATTTACATGAAGATCGCTCTTCATTAGACCAACTTACCATGCGTGTCCTGATAGTGGGGCACGCTGAGGTCCTGTAACGAGTCGCTCCATCCCTCCTCCTGCGCCTGGCCGTTGGAGACGGACCCGGGGGGACCGCAGCTCTGACTCCGAGTTTCACCTGCTCTGCCATCGTCCGGATTCGTCTCCGTGTAGTTATCCGAATTGGAGTCTCCCGTCGTACTGTAAAAGGGGTTTTCGCTGCTGTCGTCTCCCGACTCCCCGAACACATCATCGGAAATCTGCAGGCTCTCATAGCGAGATCGTGCTTCCTCGAGGAGCGACAGTCCCCTCCTTCCACACTCCGCCATCGTTTATCACTCCCGACGAAGAGCTGCTACACCCGGCGAGATTCGGCATGCAAATGACCTCCTTAAAAGCGTCAAATCCGGCATACAGTCTGGTCCACCAAGCCCCTCTGCGTGCGTACGTGCTTGCGTCCGAGCGTGTCGCGGTCCTCTGCGAGCGATGCAGCGGGTCTCAGTAGCGGCGTGGAAACAGAGGTGAACGCCACGGGAGCTGTCCGTCCTCTCTGGTGCTGAAATACCCCAATCCTGCGGGCCGAACCCCACAACTGACCGCTCCACATACGATCTGTGCATCCGGGTTGGGCGGGCTCCCCTCTCTGTGGAGAATGACTGAATGAATCTCCGGCTTCCTTGGAAATCACCTGACTCGGTCTCCCTCCACTGTCCAATGGGATTAACCTCTGAATGAATCATGGATGTTAGAGACACGAATTATATTTGCTCTGCTATAGTGTTAAAATGCCTTGTGGGCGCATTAATATTTTCCAGTTTGAATATAAAATAGCATCAAATGAGATCCAGTTGGACGTTTTAAAATTTAAAGCAATTTATATCATACAATTGTAAATGTTCTTTTTTCTTTATTTTGTTTTTAATAAAACAAAGCAAATATAAGATTTAAATATTGACAGTTAAAAAAACCATTAAATTGTTACTCTAGTCCTATTGAGCAATTAAGTAATTTTTCACTCTAGTTATAACACCGGTTGCATAATAGGAATAAAACACTATTCAAGTGTATCAACTGTATAAAATACGCGTGTTCACTTAGCTGGGAATAATTTGTCATTAAATCAGTTATCACTGGTTATGCGTTATAGTCGTGCTGCAGTACCGCTAGTAACCAATTGGGGTGCTATTCACAGATATTCTCTCTTTCGGGCACTGTAAGGTTTTGTATTTTCCACGTACTCGTTAGCGTGTGCCATGTTTGCGGAAGTTGAATCGATTACTCTGTCATTTGAACGAAATGTAGCAAATAATCTTCACGTTTAAACAAATACATTTGCAGATTATTTTGTTTGTGGCCCATCCTAAAAGAATGATGACCTTACCAAAGGGACCCGATTCTTTGTGTTTCGACAAAGACGAATTTATGAAGGTGAGTGAGCTGATAGTAATATCAACTGAAAAGAGCTGGATTCAGCTGTACAGTGACTAACTTGATTAACCAGTTGTTTATATTAAGTTTGTGTGTTGTATTTATATTTTGAGTACTGCTTGAGCAAGTGTTTGTAACGGTGTTTAGATTAACTCTGTTTTAACGTTATGTTTGGGACCCCAGAGACCCCAGTGATGTACAATTACAAATAATAATAATGGTAATTTGGAAATTAATCTGTTTCCTTTTCAGGTGTTTTTAATATGTTCATGTTCAAAACCTTTTGGACATGAATTATTAAAGTTTTAATCACCGCAAATCCATGCTCTAAAAATGTGACTCTGACTTCAATGTAGTTTTTTGAACTGATCAAATCATACTGTAGATTAATAAACTAAAACAAACCCAAAAACGCAGTTGATGATAAAATGAGTGAACTTTCTCAACCAGTAAACCTTAGCATCTGGGGTCTCAAAGTCCCTCAGACATACACAATATAACATTTTACTTGAAAGACAATTGGAGAATGTTATCAGATTTAAAGTTATGTTTATAATCAGTTATCGTGTGATTATAAAAAGTTATGAAACGTCAGCTTGATACCTTAAAAATGCATTTCAAATAGCTGTGAGGTCTCTCAACCCCAAAACAAAACAGTGTTAATGGAAGCTCAGACTATTTGTAAGGATGTTTTTAATATTCTCTATACAAGCATCTCTTGACTGTTTTCCAGTTTCTTAGTGTTCTTGACATTATTTGACACCTTTCTGTCTCAGGGAATTTTGAATTTAAAATATTTGGATTTTACATCCATGCAGGATGACTTCGACGTGGACAAATTTGTGGCCGATTGCAGAAAGCAGGTCCAGCTGGAGGAGATGCGTGAAGATCTGGAGCAATATTACAGACTTCTCAAAACAGCCATGGTCGAGCTTATCAATAAAGACTATGCAGATTTCGTTAATCTGTCCACAAATCTCGTAAGTCTTTGCATTTTTAGATCATTATGCAGCATTTTCAGTAGAATTGGTGTGCTACCAAAGACTGTGTTCTTTGTCTTATTCTAGAGCATCATGATTTTTGCCACATGCTTTGTAGGCTTATTGTTTATATCTGTGTTTTAGGTTGGAATGGATAAAGCCCTTAATCAGCTCTCTGTCCCTCTTGGCCAGTTACGCGAAGAGGTGCTGGTAAGTGCTTAACACCTCAGTGAATACGTTTGGATTGGCCACATTTTAGTTATCTAAGTATCTTCCTCTCATGTACAGAGTTTGAGATCCTCTGTGAATGAAGTTATTGAAGCTATAGACACCCAGCTATCCAAGCAAGATGACATTCAAAAAAAGAAGGTAAGGAATGATGAAACTTTAAAAAAAAACAAAAAAAAAAACGTTACAACTATGAACACATGGTCCAACACTGTCTTTTGTAGCTCTGTGTTTTAAGACTTATCCAAGTTGTGAGATCAGTGGAGAAGATTGAGAGAATTCTTCACCAAAACACCAAAGATACAACATCACTTGAGACCAGCAGGTACGTGAAGTAGGGAAAGGGATAAAAAGTAAATGAGACAAATACACTGCTGTTCACTTGTTGTTGTTTTTTTTTTTTTTTTTTTGAGTCTCTTATGCTCACCAAGGCTACATTTATTTGATACAGTAAAAGCAGTACTATTGTGAAATATTATTGCTATGTAAAATAATTGTTTTCTGTTTAAATACATTTTAAAATGTAATTTATTCCTGTGATGGCAAAGCTGAATTTTTAGCAGTCATTACTCCAGTATTTACCCCAAATGGTACAGTAGTGTACATTGCAGCTAAACAATTTCTTTTGCAATGACTTATGGTTTAAGGAAAGGATTGTACCATTTGCATTTTACTTTACACTTGAATGAACAGCTTGTTCTTTGTTTTTAAGTCCTCTTCTGGCAGGTCAGATTCTAGAGCGGATTGCCACTGAGTTCAACCAGTTACAGTTTCATGCAGTCCAGAGCAAAGGAATGCCATTGCTTGATAAAGTCCGACCGGTGAGCTCCCAGTCTTGAATAAAATTCTGGGGTAGGAGAACATATTTACAGTATCTACTTACTGATTTTGTGTGGGGTTTTTTCTGTGTTCCAGAGAATAGCAGGTATCACAGCTATGCTTCAGCAGTCCCTGGAAGGCTTATTGATCCAAGGCCTGCAGACGTCAAATATAGATATCGTACGGCATTGCCTCAGAACATATGCTACCATTGATAAGACCAGGGATGCAGAGGCACTGGTCGGACAGGTCTTAGTCAAACCATACATGGATGAGGTACATTTTGCATATGACGTGGATACAGCAATACAGTCAGCTGTAATTTGCATATCTGTCATTATTGACAATGTTGTGAGTTTTGCAAGTGAGATTCAAGCGTACAGATACGAAATTCATGGACATGTTATCTGACTTTTCCATCTGAATGTAGATTTCTCCCTTTTTTTTTTTTGTCAGGTTATAGTTGAACAGTTTGTCAAGTCCAACCCTAACGGTCTTAAGATGATGTACGCAAAGCTGTTGGAGTTTGTGCCTCACCATTGTCGACTGCTGCGAGAGGTGACTGGTGGAGCAATCTCTAGGTATGTCTGCCACTGAAAGTGATTGTGCCATTGCTGTCATATTACACACAATACATTTTAACGAGTTTACTCTTTTGTATGCCCAGTGGTAAAGCCGACATTGTTCCAGGATATGACTTCCTGGTGAACTCTGTTTGGCCTGAGATCATTAGAGGTTTTGAGGAAAGAGTCCCTTCCCTTTTCAATCCTGGAAACCCAGATGCATTTTATGAGGTAAGCAAATCAAAACATGCACCAACATTGACTGGATTTTTTACTTTGTTTTCTTTGAATGAAATCACTTTTTACAATGGGATTGTACATCTCATGTCCTTGTTTATGTGTTCTGTTATGCAGAGATACACTGTCAGCATGGATTTTGTGCATAAGTTTGAGAGGCAGTGTGGTTCCCAGGCCAGTGTGAAGAGGCTGCGAGCACATCCGTGCTACCAGAGTTTCCACAGCAAATGGAACCTGCCAGTGTACTTCCAGCTGCGGTGAGTATGATGAGAACTTAGGAATCCAGTCACAGCTGTACCATTCCAGTGCTGTATTTGTTCATGAGCTAGTTTTCTGGGTCAAGACAACCTGGAAATTCTGCGTGACCCATTTGTTTCCTTCACTGTGGTGCAGTATATTGACACTGAACAGTCAATCCTCCACCAAAAAGTCCAGAGAAAGAGATTCCTTTTAAGGGTTGTTTGTAACCTGCTTCCTGTAAACTCACCCTGTGTTTGTTGGAAGTGACTCAAATTGTTTGGTTTTTTTTGGGGGTTTTTCTCACCTTTTTTTTTTTTTTTTTTTTTTTTTTTTTTTTTTTTTTTTTTTTTTTTTTTTGGAATCCCCTGTCCAGCTTGGATTCTGTTCTTTGTGCAATATATTTAAAGAGAGATAATCGCCCTGGATATGAATCGATCTGTGTTTTAGGCTGGACAGTCTTTGCTCTGTGATGTTTGATCACTATTCACTGGTTATAAAGTCCACTGCTGTCTTAGTTTAAGCCAGTTAAGCCTGTCAAATGTGTTTGCTTTTTCTTGGAATTAAAGTCTTGTAGTGAACTTCAGTAGCTCTTGTTGTATTTGTTTAATAGTTTAACATACTGGATTTGAAACAATGTTTGCTATTTACTGTAGTTATTGAACAAAGACATCTGTGATCATTTTGTTAACTGTTATAACTAAAAGACCAAAGGCCAGTTTTACTAACAGTTTGCCCAGTGCAAACTGTCTTTCGGTGTTGAAATAGTACTGTCAGGATTTACTAAAGACGCGCAGTGAAGAATTAGCATTGAAAAGGTGTGGACACAGTTATTTTTGTGCCTGACCTTATTGAATATGCATTTGTAGGAGTTTCCCTTTCAGATGCAAAATTTATTAGAGGAGAGTATTCAAATGAATCACGCAACGTTTGCGCTCATCAAATTACTGGTATTTGCGCCATTAACGCCCAAAAAAAGCATGTCTTAAAGCAGGCGCTAATTTGGTAGATTGTGTTGGTCCTTATGGAAGTGATCTGGCTGCGTCTGTATTCTTTAATGTGCGCATTGTCAGTAAATCACACACTGAATTTTCCCTTCCCATCGGCACTTTTATAGACTGTGCTCTAAGGCTAATTTGCCCTGCTTAGTAAATCTGGCCCCAAGTGTAAAAGTTCTCTGATTTTTAATGGCCAAAAGGATTGGTAAAGTTTGAGTAAAAATGCATTTGCCATTTGTCACTCTGTTTCGTTCCTCCATACTTCCTGTGCATCAGCCCACATGGTAGTCACATACAGCCAATAATGTACCTGTGTAATTGATTTTGCATTGCCTTTCAGATCACAAATCAGTTGTTTAATGTTCTGCTTAATACAGAATTATTATTTTTCAAAAAAAGTACAACATCTTTGCATATCCTGAGCTGTATATTGAAATCTCTAAGTTTGAAGCCATTGAGAACTTCATTAAGAATCAGTGTAACTGCTATGTAGCAGAGGATAATTTGAAGTCTTTGTCTACAGCTGTCCCTTGACTTTCTGGCCTGGACTTGTTTTTCAGGTTCAGGGAAATTGCTGGTAGTCTAGAAAATGCCATTTCCGATGGACTGGAGGCAGCTCCAGGTCAGTCTGAGTATTTGGGTTAATGTAAGAATGAGTGCACATGAACATAAAACAACACCTTTAGGACATGTTGACAGGGATGTGTGGTATTGCCTTCTCTGTGCACCTGTTGACCTGCTTTTTATGATAAATATCGCTGTTATTTTTACAAGAGCGTGAGTAACTGATCACCACTGACATCCAGTCTATTTTTGTATTTGTGAACTCAGCGGGCAGCAGCTACCACCTGCAGGTGACTGAGGTGTTGTGGAGCTGTGTGTGCAGGTGCTGGGCTGACCAGGTGTACCTGCCACCGCTTGCTCATCGATTTTGGAAACTAACGCTTCAGCTGATTTCCAGATACGCCACCTTTCTTACAGAGGTAAAGCATTCCTGGTGGAAATTAGGTAAATCATAATAGGATTGTTATTCATGTCTGTCTTTTTCATCTCACAGGTCCTAATGAAAACACCCCCTTTAGAGACTAGCAAAGATTTGGTAAGACCTCTCCCAAGCTCCGCCTCCTCCACATCCAGCCGCACATCACAGGACGCAGACAGCGAAACCGGCGGCCCCACTGTTTTGTCTACCAAGAAGCTCGTCTTCGTTGCAGCTGATGTTGATAAGTTACAAGGACAGGTAATTCTGAATTTTTCACACAAGAGTCTTATTTGGATCAAATGAGAAATGCTTTCACTCTGTTCCCAGATTCCAGATATCTCTGAGATGATCAAGGCCAAATTGGAGAGTATTGGGTTCAAAAACTTTGCTGTCATTTCAGGTTTGTTCTGGAGTTTGAAGCTATTTCTGATGATGCCATTTCTAATGTTCCAAGTAATAAGTTTGATTCCTGTTTGGTGATCCAGAAGCCTTGCAGGATTCCAGCATGTCCCTGTCCAGCTGCATCCCCACACTGAACAGCAGAATGACTCGGCATCTAACAGAAAGGAGCGTTCGTTTCCTGAAAAACGCTTCGGAAGTCCCACGACTTTATCGAAGGACTAACAAGGTCGAGTTATATGCCCATGCAATATTTAAAAGTCATACAGAAAGAATCAGTGAGTCAAGATCTGAGACGGGCTGGGAAGAGAATAAAAACACATTTGGATTGATTTGTTTTGAAATGTTTATAAATTATTTTGTTGACTTTCCCATACAATATTTACTTAGTTAACTATTTGAACACTCTATCCATTTTAAACAGAATTTATAACAGAAGGAACTGCTGGATAAAACAAAGTCCCCATCCTACTTTTTTTTTTTTTTTTTTTTTTTTTTTTTTTTTTGGATCAGTTTCACTTGGATGTGTGTCATAATGTGAAAGAATCCTACTTCTGTTACATACTTTTAAAAACCTGAAAGTGTCAAGTTTTCATTTTCCTCTACATGAAAACAAGATGCCCAGTGCTCTGGCCTGAACTTGAGTTGCTCTTTCATTAATAGGAATTGCCCACCAGAGCCTCAGCCTATATGGACAACGCACTTCAGCCACTCCTTCAGCTGGTCACCGACTCCAAAAATGTGGTGAAAGACTCTGTCATCCAGGAGTGGCTCCGGGTCACACTCTCAGACTGCACCCATAGGTACAGCAGAGGCGAACTTTTATGATTCAGAAGAATCTAGGTAAACCAGTTTATTAATTCTAGATTGAAGAACTTTTTGTTTAAAAACACCTGTTTAATAGATATTTTGAGACTATTTCGGATGTGCTGAGCTCAGTGAGGAAGATGGAGGAAAGTCTAAAGAGATTGAAACAGGCTAGGAAGACAACCACCACCAGCACTGTAGGCGTCAATGCAGGGCCATCAGATGACAGTAAGATCCGCCTGCAGCTGGCACTGGATGTGGAGTATCTTGGAGAACAGGTTTGAACATGGTTCTTGATGAATGATTAGCTTTTCTCTCCTACTTGTGCATAGCAGGTTAACTTTTTTTTTTTTTTTTTTTTTTTTTTACTCACTCCAGATTCAGAAGATGGGTCTTCAGCCAAGTGACATCACCATGTTCTCTTCTCTGCTGGAACTGGTACAGGAAGCAAGAGATCTTGCTTCAGCGGAGCAGACGGGGTCCTAAACCACAATCCAGATCAAAAGTAGGGTCCAAAATGGTTACTGATCTGAATGATGCCACATGGCTCAGTATCTGCTCCAGGAGTGGTTTTATGAAGTTCTGCCATCCCTCAACTGTTCTAATAGCAGTTATCTTGACCTGTCTGGAGGAGGAGCAGCACACTAAAAGAATGTGATTTACTCTCTAAGTTATTTATTGTCGAACTATATGGGTTAATATGGCCGGAAAAGTCATATAATTTATGGTTCAAACTTATTGGAGAAATTAGTAGAATTTTTTTTGTATGAACCAGTCGACACTCAGCATATAAAGTGCTATAAGCTCTTGTGTCCTGTCATATGTGGTTACTTAAAAAAAAATTGCAGTGACTGGAGTTGTCTATCAGAAATTGTTCTCCTCAGACATTAGCTCTGGTGAACCCTGCCAAATAGCATCAACAGTGCAAACGCTAAAGAGGTATAATGCTCAATTACCTCTACTTTTTTAATATATCAAAATGGGAGTTGGAGTTTGTGTTTCACTGGGTAAGAATGGGACTACTAAGATTTAACAATTTAAAAAAAAAAAAAAAAAAAAAAAAAGAGGATAGTATGAAATGTTTGTGAGTGCGGTGTGTGTAGAGAGTTAATTTGTTACTAAAATAGCCTTGTCAAACATTTAGGAAAGGTCAGTGACCCCTCAACTGGAAGTGTGTGTTTTAGATGCATAATTAAGATTTTAGGTGTCTCTTCATAGCAGTTTCCTCAATTGTTTGTTCATGTGCTTAAATGATCCTTTCCTTACAGGATAAAGTAAATGTGGGTTGTTTAATGATTATGGCATTTCATACGGTACAGATGCTTTTATTTACACGATTTTTGGTTTCTTACATTCTTGTTGAATCATTTTGCATTCCTCCAAGTCATATTTATTCATAAATATTCCAATTTAATTTGTTTTAACAGTACATAAATGGAGTTTATACATATTATGAATGCATCATTAAAATAATTGCAATTAATTCAAGTAACCATGTTATGCATAAAACTCTATATTAAACATTTTGAATTAGCAGATACTAAAATATATAAAACATCCAAGTCCTGAAAATCCCTGAAAAGATTACCTGAGCAAAGATATAACAGGTTGACTTGATGTTATCTGTTGTTTTAACATATGGTTATTAGTTGAATGGAAACATTAGAACAGTTTATATTGCAATATAATGTAAAGTCACCACCAAAACAGAGATTTTTAGGTTGTTGGATTGACGATTTTGCCGAGCATGAGAATGGCATTAGAGTTCCCCTCTACAATAGCAAAGAAGAACGGCCGGTTGACCGTGACTTTATGGGGAACCGTTTCATCTTCAGTTCTGTTCAGAACCTCAGATCCTCCTCCTGTCATCTCAAACACAACCTTGTTGAGGACCTGTAAGATATATGGAGGTTACTGTTGTCATTCGGTTTACAGTAATGAAAAGAACCGTGTTGACCATTGGTCTCAAACTCAATTCCTGGAGGGCCACAGCGCTGCACAGTTTAGCTCCAACCAGCTCCAAATCACACCTGCTTGGTAGTTTCTAGTGATCCTGAAGAGCTTGATTAGTTGGATCAGGTGTGATTGATTAGGGTTGGAGCTAAACTGTGCAGAGCTGTGGCCCTCCAGGAATTGAGTTTGAGACCAATGGTGTGAACCATGTTGGTTATTTGTAACTGTTACAGCTGGACAGAACAGGTAAAAGTCAGATTTTAGTTGGTGCAAACTCTTGCTCTAAACAGAATTTTACCTTATCAATGGTGAAGTTCTCCTTGCTGCTCAGTCTTCTGAAGTTGGCATCAGAGCCCATGAGGTATTTTTCCACTGCCATTTCAGACAGCACTGATCTCAGGTCTGTCACAGCAGTCAATGAGAATTTTGGCAAAGATAGTTCCAGATATCTGCCAACACAAGTAAATCTGTGATTGGTCTTTGAGATACCATTTTCGGTGTGCGCTTTCTCAGAGCAAACATGTACTCACGTTTCTTTTAGTTTTCGATGCCATGTAGGTATGACTGTTAGGAGCTGCTTCTCAGTGTCCTGCAGGCTGGCTCCCTCATGAGGCAGCGCTAGCAGCATATAGGTCCTCTTACTGAGACCAAACATGACTATAGAGCACTTCCTGCCAACATCATTGAAGTACATGTAGTTTCCAGTATGCATCATAAAGGGGACTTCGACACTTGAGTTCTCATGAGTCCAGAACTTCTGATCGCTGGTTGCTTCAGGTTGGAAAGCAGTTTTCCAGTTACCTGGAAAAGGTTACAGATTTAAAAAACTACTTTTAACCAACAGCAACTACTTTTATTTTATTTTATTTTTGAAGAGCCTCCATGAGTATTTTCTACATTTTTTTTTTTCCCTGTTGCGCATAACAATAAAAATAGGCTATTATTTTTATTTAAATTTTTTTTCTCTAAATAATCAGTGGGGTATTTTAGCCACTGAAGCAGTTTTTCCCCAAAAAACTAAACAAAAATAATAAAAAACAGAAGAAAAAGGAAATTTAAAAAAAATCACTAAATATTACTATACATGTCACTAAGTCTTTCAAGATTCTTCATGAAGTTGATATATTTAGAATATACTTAAGTTGAATTAAATGAGGCTAAGGATCACTCACCTTTAAAATGCACTGAACTAGCAAACAGCAGGTCTGTTTTTGGAGTAACACCCTTAAACAGGTCTTTAACCTTGCTGTCTGATGTTTTCTGAATAAAGTTGTTCACCTGCACCTCAGCTTCCTTTGCATTTGAGAAGTCCACTGCTCGGACAAAAGAGTCATCTGAGAAATCTTGTGTTCCACGTAAAAAGTCTTTGGAAAGGTCAACGTCGCTGTTAATGAAAGTCCACACGAGGGTCCTGAGCTCTTTTCGTGATTGATCTACATGCGCTCTGATGGCCTGCAGCGTACGCAACACCGTGTGTCCATCAATGAAGTATGCACAGTCGGCCTGTTCAGACTCCAGGTTGAGTCCTAACAGCTGTTGGTAGGAAACAGCAGTCTTTTTGGATGCTCCCAGGTAGAGGGTCACCAAAGCCCCAAAGGCGTTTAGGGGTGACAGCAGTATGTTCACATGCTTCTGTGTACGACTAAGTGCGTGGTACATGCGTAGCCCGAGTGAATTCTGCAGTTCTGCTAACACAGCAGTCCGCTGGGTGAGGTTTTTCAGGTTCTCTGTGGTGCTGCTGGATCGTGGGTCTGGCTCAGTACTGTCCTGAAGAGGAGTCAGTGGATGGACAGTCTTGACGGGCTTGTTTTCCTCATTCTGGATAACCTCACAGCTGATGTTTTCAGAGCTAAAGAGATTGAAGGGGTGGACATACACTCGATTGGCCGTTCCCATTGCAAAGCAGGAAACCATTAAGAGAGTGAGGAACATCTTGTTCATCTTAATGGGAAATCCTTCCAGTGTGCCTACTGGATATTAAACCGATTTGATTATGACATGGACTTGCTATTGCATGAGAATACTTACAAAACTTACCATATATTAAATGGAATTATAATAGACATCAACATATCAACACTTTTTTGCACTTCAGAACCAACAGGGGCCATTTGCAATGGCTGATCGATCTCTGCTCTTCCACCCCCATTTTTCACAGAATAAATTGACCAGTTTCTGCCTTACAGCAGCTAAGCTCTCTGTACTGAGCTGCATTTGAGGGCAATAACCCTACTGAACCAAAGAGCAGAGAACACATGACTCAGATAAAAGGAGCAAAGAGTCAAATGAGTACATTCCAGTTCAGCTTCATCGTGGTTCAAAACGCTCTTAGATAATATGTAGATGCAGATTATAATATATATATATATATATATATATATATATATATATATATATAAAGATTTTTTTTCAAAGAAATTAATTCTTTTGTGATGATAAAGACATTTTACAAAAGATCTCTATGTCAAATAAATGCTGTTCTTTTAAACTTTCCTCTCACCAAAGAAACTTTAAAATGATTAAGGTCAACAACAAAAAAAGAAAGAAAGAAAGAAAAAAAACAAGCAGGACAAGAGCTTTCCAAAATAATTTTTTCTGTTGTGTTTATTTTATTTTATTTTATTTTATGAAAACACATGGAAAAAAAATTAGCATGTAGTTGCAGTTTTGCCTGTCTGGGGAATTTCAGTAATTGATTTCACTATAAAAACATATCAGAAAATTTTCATAAAATTGGCAAAATCATTGAGAATTTTTTGCCCATTTTTGTTGTTATATTGCTGAGAAAAAAAAACCAAATTCAAAATGTATTATAGTCGCCACAAAAATATTAAACAGGGCAAGTGTTTTCAACATTGATAATAATAAAAAATATTTCTTGAGCACCTAATCAGTACATTCCAGTGATTTTTTAAGGATTGTGTGTAAAAATACAATTAAAATACAAAACATTTTTAGTAATATATATATATATATATATATATATATATATATATATACGTAAACAACTAATATATATATATATATATATATATATAGTTGTTTACGTAGTACGATCATTTAACTCTTTAATTACAGGCATAGATAATC
Source organism: Tor tambroides (assembly GCA_021397915.2). Classification (NCBI taxonomy): domain Eukaryota; kingdom Metazoa; phylum Chordata; class Actinopteri; order Cypriniformes; family Cyprinidae; genus Tor; species Tor tambroides. The sequence continues at coordinate 117,768 of JAFVLL020001296.1, forward strand.
AGTCATAAAACTGTGGAAAAAAAGATAAAAAGACAGATCTCCTGTTTACCTTCAGATGCTTTGCTGATTCTAGAGCTGGACTATGGTGGACTGAGGGTCTACCCAGTATTTAAATAACATATATGGCATGATGACCAGTCCACTTAGTTACACATTAACACAGTATTGAGACACTCAGGTTTCCCCAATGTTCAGAATCAGCTTCAAACCGGCTTCTGTGTGTTGATAAACAACTTCGTAAGAGGAAACCACACACTACCATATTTACCTTAAACACGATGTCAGACTGGTCATGGGGAGAGAACACTATGATATGGACTTGACTTTCATAAGATGAAAAACAGGAAACTGGGTGAGTCATTTAACCCCTTATGAAATTGCCTAAAGACCATCTTCAATTTCCACCCTAAATGAAAAGTATCCTATTTCAAAATGTAGTAGTCCTTAAGTAGGCCTATTCAGTTTTTGTTTTTTAAGTATTTTTAGGAAATTATACAGGTAAGTTTGCCTACATCTGCAATATTATTTTCTAATTGTTACTTTAGTACAATCCCAAAACAAACATTCTTGTCCCGAGTACAGAACGGGGTCATCTTGTAGTATATGTTAAAATATATATTTTTAATATTTTGATTTTGGCAAAGTATTGTATAGTTACATAAATGTAGAATATTAAAAAAAAAAAAAAATCTCGGTATTACAAGTCCATATCTTATCGCCCCCCACAGGGATGATTCGGTACTTGCCTGCAGCCGTAAAGAGCGTGACCTCACCTCAGTCGTCCCCCGGATAAAAGTCTTTGTAGATGATTATCATTTTGATGGAGGTGTTTCCGTTTCTGTCTCATTTACTGATGTAATGCAGAGGATTATTTGCAGAGGAAAAACATGCACAACTTCTGATGAGACTCAGGGAGAAGTAGCTAGTCGACTTCGTGTTTTTGAAAGTTGAGTTCTCCTAAACAGAGTTCCTCATACCGACCGATAAACCGACGAGTGCAGACAGAATTTAGCTTCAGATTTTAGCAGCGTTACCTTAACGACAAGATTACAGGATACTGAAACGAATCTATATTTTTCTAGAGATAAAAATACCAGCAAAACAGCGGAATGGCGGAGGAAGACAGTTTTTCATACCTGAAGACATTTCCCCAGGTGTTTCCTGTATTTCGAGTTCGTTCTTTAAGTGACACTTCGGCTTTTAAAACCAGAATATTGACCAGACTCCGCTCAGCCTGCTCAGGTAAGGTGATGCTTATTTAGCATTTATTTATTTATTTATTTTTTAATCAAGTTCATTTGGTGTCAGATTCTGCTGGTGCAGTGATGCCCTTCTCAGTAATGTTTGGTCAACTCCAGTGACTGATCTGTTTTCACAAAGGATATTTTAAGACTTGATATACATTAATGTTCTTGTTATTTACATTGTTTCTTTATTTTTCAAATGTTTCAAAGGTTTATTATGTGCATTAGATGTGCCTCCAAATGACAAATATACTGTCCCATTGACTGAATCTGATGAGAATATGTTGATATTTATGTATAATGTCAGACTGGGAGCGAAAATGACATCCGGTGGGCCTAAATACAACATATTGTCCGATCATTGGTTTCAATTCAAGACCATGCATTTAAACCCAAACAGGATATTTACAAATGCATGCGGTCTGTTGGTTTTCCTCTTGTGAAAGATAAAATTATTGTTGTCCTGTGCTGCCATTTGTGCTTCAAAAAAAAAAAAAAAAAAACTTCTTGTGTAACTGCTAGAAATAACTAAGAATGATGTCTTTTTAATTCATGATTAAGATTACCTAGTATAGTCAAATAACAAGGGCTTAAATAAATCTATAAATAGCATGAATTGCAATCTTAATAGCTTAAAAAATAGTTTGTTTTGTTTGTTTTGCTTGATCCACGACGATTGAAGTCGTTCTTCCATAATTTATGGCTGCTAAACACTGTAATTCTTGTACAGTTTTGTACACGCATGTGTTAAAGGTTTTGCTCTGTGGTTTCTTGTCCTACCACGTAGGAGAGAGATAATTTCTAAACTTACTGTAATTAGTAAACACTTTCAGAGAAAGTCTGGTTTAAATGTTATCACCCACATTGTTCTGTAACCTTTAAACCATGCTAAACCCAGCTGCCTAGTTGTCTGACACATTTTTTTAACCACAATCTCTGTAGATATATCAAAATGAGAGGTGATCTCATGTGGAACGTTGTTAGATGTACTGACAGTGGAAAAGCTTGTAAAGTGTAAGCCTGAGCTGTTTTAACTGAAAGAAACTTGCACTGACTGATCTTAAAATATGTCACTGCCTTTGTTTTGTCTCAAGATGCACACCAGTAATGTTTTTTCTAAGACATATGAATAAAAATTACTTAAATGTCCTAATTGAACTATAGCCTAATCCTGGCTTAGTCTAAGCCCTGTCTGTGAAACCAGGCCCATGTCTTTGTATTACTTGATGCAAATCTTTGGTAATGTTGAGCTGAGTGAGATATCTTTGGAAATGACAGTTTAAAACCACTTCCTGACAGCTCACCTTTCAGTTAACCATGCTCAAGCTTTTTTGTTCTGTCGATGGTCTAGATTTAAATTGAGTCGTTTATTATTTTTGGAGTGTAGCAAGCTCTGTATGTAGGTTGCATATTCACAGAAATACGGTTAATGTTGTATGAATTCAGTTAAAGTGCATCATGTGAACAGTTAAAGATTTCATTGTTTTGTTTCAGACATTGGCCTTCATCCTCACGGTTCAATACAAGTTAAACTTGACAGCATTTGTGGCGTGATTTCAAGTACAGAACATTCTTGTGACTCATCCTTCAGTTTTAAAAAAAGAAAGTCAATTTTGATTATTGAGATTTAACATTCATTCTGCTTTAAAATTACAGGATGAAGACTGATGCATTGTTACAGTATTTTACAATATCAGATGCTATTGTAGTTTTTTAATATTTTGAATTAGTTCTTGCTTTTTATATTTTCCATTTATTTTTTATTTTAGTTACATTTTTAGTCATTTTACTGTGTGTTTGTCATTTCTAGTAGTTGTTATTGTTTTTAAATATGTTTATATAGTTTTTTTTTCAGTTTTAGTTATTTTAGTACATCAAGTTAAACTAAATTAAAATGTGAAATGTTGCCTTGGCAACTAGCTGAAATAATTTATTTTATTTAAAGTAATTTTTTTTTTTGTTGTTTTAGTTTCAGATTTAGTTTTAGTTGACTATAATAACCCAGGACTCATAATGACTTGGAAGTAATGTGACTAGTTATAATGGTGATGAAAACCCCAGTAAGTAACGCTCTCAAAAAATATGCAGTGGTCCCATAAATAAGTGTGACAGAAAATTATTGTGACTCATCCTTCTGTCATTTCTAGTACTTGGCTGTTTTTAAATATATCTTTATATAGTTTTAAAAATTTTTTTATTTCAGTTTTAGTTATTTCAGTACATAAAGTTAAACTAAATTAAAATGTGAAACGTTGCCTTGGCAACTAACTGAAATAGTTAATTTTATTTCAGTTAACATTTACTTTATTTAAAGTAAAAAAAAATTTGTTTTGTTTTTTGTTTTAGTTTCAGATTTAGTTTTAGTTCACTATATTTACCCTGATCTCATGTTGACTTACTAGTGTGACTAGTTATAATGGTAATGAAAACCCCAGTAAGTAACTTTCTCCAAAAAACAAAACATGCAATGGTACCATAAATGTGACCCTGGACCACAAAACCAGTCTTAAGTGTCAATTTTTCAAAATTGAGATTTATACATCATCTGAAAGCTGAATAAATAAGCTTTGCATTGATGTATGGTTTGTTAGGATAGGACAATATTTGGCTGAGATACAACTATTTGAAAATCTGGAATCTGAGGGTGCAAAAAAATCTAAATATTGAGAAAATCGCCTTTAAAGTTGTCTAAATCAAGTTCTTAGCAATGCATATTACTAATCAAAAATGAAGTTTTGATACATTTATGGTAAGAAATGTACTAAATATCTTCAAGGAACATGTTCTTTACTTAATATCCTAATGATTTTTGGCATAACATTTTTTTTTTTTTTTTTGGTAATTTTGACCCATACAGTGTAGTTTTGGCTATTGCTACAAATATACTCCAGCGACTTAAGACTGGTTTTGTGGTCCAGGGTCACAAATAGGTGTGACGTACTGAACAATCAGTAAATCACTGTTTATATTAGAAAACTCCATCCACTTCACTAACACATAAGGAGAGGTTCATCCTAGAGAAGTATTCCCAATGGTAATGAACAATTTAGAAAACTTATTGATTAAACTTAAATTATAAGCAGCGTTACTGAATAATTAATGTAAGTGCTTCTTGAAAAATACAAGCATTAGATTTCTTCTTTTGTTTACTTCTATTGCAATACTATAATCATGTTTTTTTTTTTTTGCAATACTGTAATACTTTATGCAACATTACTCAACATTATGCCTGTGAAATGCTGTTGATAAAACACTTATTTTGAACATAGAATTTTTTTTTTTTTTTTTTTTTTTTAAATATGCCACATTGTCAGCAGTTGACTTGTTTTTTTTGTGCTGCCTGATTGAATAATAGTTTTCAGTGCATTTTCTGCATGTCCACCAGGGGGTGTATTCCTTCAGATTTTTCCAATGCAATGCATCAGTTCTTGTCAGTATTGCTCTGAACCCTGTCTGATGTCTAAGAATGATTCTGTGCTGCAATGTTCTAAGTCTAACCCCATGACTGTTTTTCACAAAGCCTCACATTAATAATTCATAATGTCTTGTTTGTGTTCCTGCAACCACTTAATGCTACTTAGTGTGCTTCTATTTCCTCTCTGCCAGCCATCACTTCATGATCTATAGTCAGTCTTTGCAAAGATCTTGTCATTGTGTTTCGAGAGAAATGGACACATTTAAATATACATGCAACAGTGGTTTGCATTCAACGCAACCCGCACTTTATCTTTCACATTGTGCAACATGGTGAGAAGGCACTGAGAGAGAGCCTGCTTGCTCTGTTTGTTTGGATTAATTTGTAGGTATTGCCTCCTTTGATGCTGGTGTGAGGATGTGTGTCGTCCCTCTCTGCACACAATTAGTCACGTAATGACACCGAGATGGAGGCCAGCAGAGTGGAGCTGCTGAGAGAGGCTGCCCTTTTCTAAAAATGCGCTGGAGACAGAACTCATTAAAGAACCTGCTCTGTTCTTTACCCTCTTAAAAGCTTGTTCCTCTCACCTCTGGATGAATTTTAAACAGTCTTTGAATAGAGTTTGATGGCATATTGAGTTCATTTTGTCTGTGATGTAGATGATATAGAAACTTTTATGACAGTTGCTTTTATGGAAACAAACCATTTGCACATGAATTATTATTATTTTTTAAATTATTTAATTTGATCAACTTTGAGTTCTGCATATAGGAGTATAGAAATAAAATTTAAAAAAAAGAAAAATGACAAATGACATATAACTTGTAAATGGTACCAGGACAACCCACCTATGAAAGGTAAACAGTTTCAAATAGAAGCTAAAAAAAATAGACGTAACTTTGTTTTTGATTGAAGTAGATACAAATGAGTGTAAATCAATGCATTTCATGACCTGTAATGATGCCATTTAGATCAGTTAGGAGTTAGTAATTTTTTTTTTTAAATAAATGAATACTTTTATTCTATAAATAAAATAAAATGAAATAAATAAATAAATACAAAAATAAATAAATAAATTTAAAAATAAACAAATAAATACATGAATAAATAAGTTTAATAAAAAAAATAAATGAAAGAAGTAAGAAGTAAAAAAAAAAAAAAAAATGTAAATATAAATACAGAAAATAATATATAAAGGAAAAAAGTAATAAAAAATACATTCATGATTAAATTTTATTACAAATGAACTATATTTGTTTTATCAAGTAATTTATTTATTTTTCTGTTATTTATTTATTTATTTTATTGCTGATTTCTGCAGGTTTCGTCCTCCATATTATTCAGCAAGGATGTTTTAAAATGAAAAGTGACAGCAAATACATTTAAAATGTTACAAAAATTTCTATTTCAAATAAATGCTGTTCTTTTGAACTTTCTATTCAACAAATAATCCCGAAAAATATCACTGTTTCAATAAAAATAGCAGTAGCACAACTGTTTCAACACTGATAATAATAAGAAATGTTTTTTGAGCAGCAAATCACCACATTATAATGATTTAAAAAATATTTTAAATATTTTAAAATTACATTTCAAATATATTCAAATAGACAAGATATTTTAAATTCTAATAATATTTCACAATATTATTTATTTAAATATTTATTTTATTATTTTAATATTTATTGTATTTTGATCAAATAAATACAGTCTTGGTGAGCAATAAGAGACTTCTTTCAAAAACAATAGTGCATGTCCTTTGCTTTTTAAATACTTATTTTTAAAATATATAATTAAAAAGAAAATTCTAAATAATATTAGTAAATGTATGTAAATAAATAGCGTATTTATTATGCTATTTAATAGAATAAATAGCTAAAGACAAATCATAAGAATGTGCTTGTTATTAGTTCATTTAGTTTATACACAGTATATCATATTCGAATAGCTATAGAGCAAGTAAACATCTTTAAATAAAGGCTTAACCAAAATGTAGACCTTAATCTGACAATGATGTGCATACAAGGCTGTCATTACTGTTGACTTTGTTGAGTAGATCACTGTTTAGGTAAATGTAGATCTTTCTCATAGGGGCGTAAATGCTCTTGCAAGGCAGCTATTCCTAGCATATCAGTGGTTCCTGACAAGAGCCCTTTATGTCCACCGGTCTGACTGTCTCCTTCTCTCGTTCTCCCATGCTGCTTTTATTCTTCTTCATGTTCAGCTTGCTCTTTGATAGAAGCATGAAGCAACTCTATGCGTCAGACAGTGTGGGCGTTCTCGGCAGGCACACAAAGAGCACATGTGAAGATGGGCCATCATGCCTTTCATCTGTAATTGCTATGCTCTGTTGTATTTTTAGAGCTGAGAGGATGGCATCTGCATTTATTCAACATTTTATTGAAAAGGTGTTTATTTACCGATTTATGAGCGTTTCGAGACATACCACATTATCCATGAGTCAACCAGTAGGACAATATCTCGGTATGGTTAGTCTCTGTATGGTTACGGTTAAAAAAGCAATTATGCAGGGTATTGGTTGCGTGATAATGTAACCTGACGTTCGTTATTTGCTGCTTTTATAGAATGTAAATCAGTGACAGCACGGTTACTTGAAAGACTTGGATGTTTCCATCGCACCATGTGCTTTTCTCTCAGCACTGGTTAACTTAAATAGCAAAAGGTAACTTGACTGGGTTAAAATTTCACAGTCTAGTTTCACAATATCCCAAAAGCACACAAGTCTATCTCTGTGTGTTGCTATGATCTTGCTGTTTCAACAACACAGGGAGCACTAATTAATTGCTCTCGGAAGTGCTGATTGGACTTTGACACCCCTTTTTTTTTTTTTTAAACAAATATCCCCATTGATGTGCTTTATGCTTAGTTGAGATTACTAGCATTAACTGCTACTTAAGACCTCTAAACTAAGGACCAAACATTCAATCTTTAGGATAAGGTTGCTGGTAACTTTTGCATGATGCTTACTATACCCCACAGCCTGCTGAAAGTGCATTACTGTAAATGAAGTCTGTACTGACTGATTTTCTTGGTAAATGACAGCATGTCACAGTTGCTGTCGAATAGATCTTAAAGGTGAAATAAGGTGTAATTTCTGCACAATTACTGTCAGCAAATGGATTTATAAAAAGTTCAATTATATACTGGTCAGGATGCTCATAAACATATCAGTGTTTGAATAGAATCCAGAACATTCTGTTGAGCTAATTATTAATCCATTTAGAATTCTTACTATGTTTTTTAACTGCAAAAAAGTGCTTCTATAGGCAAAGTACACAGCTGAGTTAAGGCTGCTCTTTGCCTGCTCAAAATGAAAGACAATGCTGTATAAAAGCCAGACTACAATATGCTGCTCTGATCTACCTCAGTCCCTTGTATCAAAGTACAGTCAGTGAAACCAAAATTTATTCAGACACCTTCAACATTTCTCATATTATCACAGTTTATTTGCTATAGTTTAGAAAATGGTAATAAAATATGACAAGAACTCAAGAATTAAACTGTGTCAGAACAAATTCATCTTGATAAAGTCAGATAACTTTGATAGAAAGGTATGTAACAAAACATGGTCAGGTCAAAGTGTCAAATCAAATTTTTTGTCCCAAATTTTTTGTCAGTTTTACTAATTTTTGGGTATAATATGTCACAGTTTACTTTATTTTGCTATCCTCACTTACGTAAATTAACTATAGTGTCCTACACCCACTAGTGAAAAAATATCAGTAATTATATCTGGTGTCTGAATAATTTTTGGTTTGACTGTGTACACCTGTAAATGCTGTGTGAATGCATTATGCCATCTCTGAGCAGCATTAAACTATGTAACGACACCTAATGCCACTTCAGAACTGCTTTTGTGCCACCTTTTCAGTGTAAAATCACTTAAGGTGTCTTTACACAGGCAAGTTAATGCTGTTCTGTGTCTCCGGGGTTTAATAAAGGCCTTGTGAAACAAAGTGATGCGTTTGTGCAAGAAAAATATCCATATTTAAAGCTTTTTAAACTGTAATTTCTAGCTTCCGCTAACTAATAAGCATGTTTACTAGATAGTGGCATTCCAGCGTATGACGTAGGCGTAGCATAAGCTCCAGTGAGAAGTGACAAAGACGCAGAGGAGAGAGCAAAACAAAACTCCAGTCATGAATTAGAAGTACAAAATGAGGATTTGTAAAGAAAAATGCCAGATGATTTCGATAAAAGCCAAGAGGAGACTGGCTTTCCTTTGCTTGAAACAAAACTCGGTTTTTGCAAGACTAGCATATTCTCACCGGAGCTTCCGCTACGCCTGCGTCATCTGCTGGAACGCTACTCTCTTGCGAACGCGCATACGACAGTTATCGGAAGCTAGAGATTACAGCTTATAAAGTTTTAAATATGTATGTTTTTCTTACACAAACACATCACTTTGCTTCAGAAGGCCTTTATTAACCCCTGTGGAGCACTTTTTATGATGGATGGACGCCCAACAAAATCTGGAACCCCATTCACTGCCATTATAAAGTTTGGAAGAACCAGGACATTTTAATATAACTCCGATTGTATTCGTCTGAAAGTTGTATACACCTAGGATGGCTTGAGTGTGAGTGAATCATGGGGTAATTTTCATTTTTGGATGAACTATGCCTTTAAATAAACAGTAAAGGCATAATGCTGCGTAAAAGCCAGACTGCATTATGCCTGCTCTGACCCATCTCAAACCTAGTATCAAAGTAGCCTATACAGTTGTAATTGCTGCGTAAATGCATTCATGCCACCTCCGAGCAGCATTTAACAGTCTGTGTAAAGACACTTAAAAGTTGCATCAGAAGTGCTTCTGTTCCACCTTTGCCGTGTAATTTTGGAATGATGAAATATCATCCAGTGAACTCATGTGTCCTGGGAACAGTGCTTCTGTAGTTGCTTTGACCAATGCTAAGAAAATGTTTAGGTTCATGTGAGCACTCAGCCTACAGGGGTGAGCTTTAAAAACCTACTCTCAAGCAGTGATTCATCCTCTCTGAACTACAGCCAATTCTTGACGTCAGGTTGCAACACGAAAATAGATTTGGAAGAAATTGTTACAGATTCTCACCCACGAGTAATGCGCCCATCAAGCCCACTTGTGCGAGGCCCTGCCTGGCTATGACCCCGACATGGCTTACTTTCCTTTGGAGTGTAGCACATCACACACACCGGCAAGCACTTCACTTTTGTGTCTCAGCACGCAGCTTGTAAAAAAACTTAACACTGGCGATAAGACTAGAGTCATCTGTTTCAGCGGGACGCAAGTAATTTAATGAAGGCTACAGAGCTGTCTCACGCTACATCAACTCACCCCTCCTCCTCAACCCCATTCCCCGTAGCCAAAGGCGATAGCTGAAAGCCCCAGTGGACTGGGAGGTTCCACTTGATGGGCTCAGACTGGCTCAGTCAGCTCACTTTAATGGAGGTAATGGCTGTTTGTCATCCTCAAGCCTTTGCCGCTCTTCCTGCCGCGCACCACTGCAGAGAAGAAGGCTGCGAGAGCACTACAGGAAGTGAGGAGAGAGAGTGAGTGAGAGAGAAAGAGAGAGAGGGAATCAGAGAGAGAGTGAAAAGGGAAACTGAGGACCATCTCACTGGAGCAGTTGATTTTTTTTTTTTTTATATCCTTCCAGTCATGGAACATGCCTGTAAGTCATCAACTTTTGTGTGTGCATGTAGATAGATGAAGTACTCTGCTTAAAGGAGTTCAGAAAGTTTCTAACATTTTTATTAGGCTTCATTCTGATTAGGTTATTTGATTAAAATACCACATTATGAGTGTTTGAGTTTGAAGAAGAGTGTTAGATTTTCATGTCAGTCTGGTGTGATATTGATGGTTTGTTGACACGTGCACTCTTGCACGCTCTTTAACGTGCCTCACATTGAATTGATGTTTTCATTATCGGCTCACATTCTGGGAATCCAGCTAGCGTGATGTTTAATCATTGAGTAAACACACATAGGCTAAGCGCTGGTGCTGTATTACTGTCCTATTTTTGGTCCGTGTCATGAGATGTTCGATTGGATTTGCAATGCTTTTTGTGTGCCATAGCATGAAAACGCTGCTAGTAGGTTCGCTCTCTCATTCTGTCATTTATTTTTGAGAAATCTGACACAGATATCATTTGTCTGTGACTCTGTGTATACTGAAGTGAAAATCTGATAGGAACTACGGCATTTGATTGTAATATCACAGGTGTCACGTATACTAAAACAGAGCAGAAGTTTGTCTGTTGCCAATCAAGATCTAACTGCTTTGATATGCTGTTTTTCTACCTAAAATACATTCTGAAGTCTTATGTGGACGTATGTGTATATATATATGCATGCTTGTGGCTCACACAAACAGGGGAACCTCCCTGAAGATATTTTGCAAAGCAAATTCGTATTTGTTTGGGAGTGGTTTGCAAAACCTTTCAGATTTGGGGTTTACATACAAGCAGGGTTATTCTTTCATGGCAGAAATGGAGATGTGGGTCATTCATACTGTGTAAAAATTAGTCTCAGTTACTGAATGGATCTGCTGCATCAGTGGAAATGCACAGGAAATGTGGTGCAAGCTGTTGTTGAAATAAGAGGCATGTGACTGGCTGTTAGTGATCTGTTAGAGGTGAGGTTCATAATATGTGTATGAATTTTGAAATAAAATACCTTAGAGTAAGTTAAGTGTATAGCTATATCCTCTTGTTTGAACTCCACATGCAACCCAACGATTCAGAAATGCTGTGAAAATGGCTGTTAAAGGTGCAGTTTCTAATTTTCTTTCCTCTTTAAAAGGTTTTAAACCTTTTAAAATGAATGAGTTCTTTTGAAAAATATATTTAAAATGTAGACACACATGAGATATCAACAGACTAATAAAAGGCATTTTATTTTACATGGAGTGGGTCTGCTTATGGGCGCAGCCATATTGAGATCACATTCCCTCAGTAGTGCCTGTTATTGGATACTTTTTTTACACACTAAAAAATTATATGATCAATTAAGTCATGGCAACATATGTTTTTCCATTACTTAAACCAATTTAATCTTCATTCAAGTTATACAATATTAGCCCAGACAAGATTTTTACAAAATGACTTGAATTGAAATGACTTGTACAGCCAATTTGATTTCACTTAAAAATGCAAAACAGAAACTAAACTTTTTATATGATGCTACATTCTTGTTGCTAGTTGTTAGTAAAAGTCCAAGATGATTGCTATATCAGCCAGCGACACACACTGTAAATGGCAGAGAGTAAAATAACATGAAGCAGTAGTTAGTGGCTTTGAAAATGAACTAGTATGCATTGTTATTTACAATATTTCTTCATGTCTACTTTTACAAAGTGCTAAAAGAAATAAAAACTTACAGCTCACTAATGTGCATGTTAGGGATGCTCATTTTAACCTGTTAACCGTAAGAATTTTGACTGATTAATACAATGTTAAACTGTTTAAAAAGCCTTTTTTTTCAGTAATTTATCAAAATATTTGAAAAAAGGTTTGCTGCATGTTTAAAATATGCTACGCGTATAAAAATATTGCATTTTTTTTTTTTTAGAGAAAAAAAAACATAAGTTGTGTGTAGCCTAAGTCGCATTTTATTATTTCATTCAGAAATAGGCCTAATAATAATAATAATAATTTGTTGCATTTATATAGCGCTTTTCTGGGTACTCAAAGTGCTTTACATAGAAGGGGGGAATCTCCTCAACCATCACCAATGTGCAGCATCCACCTGGATGATGCGACGGCAGCCATATTGCGCCAGAACGCCCACCACACACCAGCTTATTGGTGGAGAGGAGACAGAGTGATGAAGCCAATCATTGTATGAGGATGATTAGGTGGCCATGATGGTCAGAGGCCAATGGGCAAATTTGGCCAGGGGTTACACCCCTACTCTTTTTCGAAGGACATCCTGAGATTTTTAATGACCACAGAGAGTCAGGACCTCGGTTTAACGTCTCATCCGAAGGACGGCGCTTTTTACAGTATAGTGTCCCCGTCACTACACTGGGGCGTTAGGACCCACACAGACTGCAGGGTGAGCACCCCCTGCTGGTCTCACTAACACCTCTTCCAACAGCAACCTAGTTTTCCCAGGAGGTCTCCCATCCAGGTACTGACCAGGCTCAACCCTGCTTAGCTTCAGTGGGCAACCAGTCTTGGGCTGCAGGGTGATATGTCGACGTGAAATGTTTACAAACATTATAATAAACACTGTAAACATAGCTAGGGTATTTTAGTTCCCCACACTCCACAACAAATCTTTTCAATGAACAGTATTTAGAAAAGAACAAGAATTAAAAATATAAGAAGCTATAGCTATATAAACGACAAGCCAAAACGAATTAATTTAGGCTAAAACGAAACTGAAACCAACGTTGGGTCTCTCATTTGACACAAAATCAAATGTTTCCGTATTCGCGATGTATTTGAATGCCAAAATATTATTTATTATGTAGGCTACTTCACTCGCATTCCAATATCCACGTAAAACAAAATGTTTTGCATAACATCACGGTGGTATGGTGATAACGCTTAACGGCACAGATTTTACTACATATTTAAACTGAGCAGTGTGTTTTTTTTCCATATGTTTGACTGACTGTATTTTATTATGATAATGAACAGGCTGCATTGTCAAGGCAGCAATGCTTTACTGTGTGCGTGCATGCGGCGCCGGCGCAATCACTTGAATTTTTTCCTTCTAACAGTGGAAGCAACTACTCCTTTTAGTCCTAAAGATAGTGTAGTTTAGTTTTATTTAAAGTTTGACATGACAGGATATTGCAGCACAAAACCCTGAAATGTGTCAAACATACAGAGATAATCGGAATTGTAAAAGGTTTGCTTTTATTTGTGTACATTCATACATTGTGTACATTTTGTAAAATGAGCCTAAAGAAAAATAGAATGCCGATTTCTGCCGTCTGGTTTCCTTTCGCGCAGGACAAAAATGAACCGAAACTCTGCATTTTATTATTTAAGTAAATATATATTTCTCGTATAGGCCTATTTATTTGTTATATTGCCTGCCGCAGAAGAGCTGCTGGTGCGTGATGTGATATGATATGACCATGTGAATCCTCATGTTCTGTTGTTTGCTGGTTTTTACTCATGTAAAATTAATCCCCGGAAAACAAATGTTAGTATTTTTAATGGGTCACAGACACTTATCCTTTCTAATTTAATTCAATTCTAATTTTAAAAAAAACTTGTCGGTTAACGGTTAATAATCGGTTAACAAGTGTCGGTTGTCGGTTAGGAAAAATAACCAAAATGAACATCCCTAATGCATGTGCTTTTTATGCCCTTTATCTTTGTAAAGTGGACATGAATCAGTACACTTACCTCTGTATACAGTACCTGTATCTTGTCACATAAATCTGAAGTAATTATGTGTTAAACTGAATGATATAGTACTGCGCCCCTTCGTTAAACATAATAAGTGTTTCCTTATGTTTTATGTCCTGGTAATACCTCTTATCATTGCACTAGTCTCCCCTCAGCAGGTGAACAGTGTTAGTCCTCCCAATGTTGGGAACATCATCAGCGTCTGTTTCCCTGCTTAGTGAAACTTAATGCTCTCCACTCCCCCTGCGATGTACTATTATTAAATGTCCCAGATTTCCAAATAAGAGCCATCCGTGCTGGGGAAAAACACTTACAGGCAGGATGTCAAGTATTGATCGACAAGGTTTGCCATACCTTGTTGTGCTCCATCATTGGGTAAACAGCCCAACAGGAGCCAGTTGTCTACAAAAACATTTCCAGCAATACATCATCTGGTGTATTGTTCAGGCCATATCTGAAATTTTATATTCAGGTGATGCTTGGTTAACAAAGCTGCTTATGTCTCATGCATCATAGTTAAAGAAACATGCATGAGACAATTATCTTTAGATCTCGCTTAAATTTGCAGAGTTGATTTTGTGGTTTAGATATTTGCATATCATGATGAGGTGCAAGAATCTTGACACGCTACAACTTTTTTTTTCTTGGTTTAGAGTTAATAAATAAATCATCTGAGCAGAGGAAAGAACTAAATGGCATCACTTAAACAATAATTAGCTGCTATTTTGTGCTGAGATCGGCAGTTAATAGTTGATGAGCTTTTCCTACGTCGTTTCCAATGATGTTGCATTTAAGTTTCGGTCCTTGCACCCATTTAGGGGATTATGGGTGAATTCCAGAGGCTTGAAGTGGTCATTTTGATCAGCACCCATTACCTTTGCTAATATAAGTGGCAGAGATAGTGGTAGATGAGCTGATGAACAGTGTATTAAAGACATAGACATTGTATCAACATTTGAGGGTTGTGTTTGTTTTGATGGGTTGCAAAGAGATCCGCTTTGCCGTTATTAGCTGTATGCCATTACTGTCTTCCCATATGCACTTAAGCTGCACTCTAGAGCAAATGGACAGATTTTTCTCTCTACACAAAGTCCAGACGTCTGTCTCTTGGGATATCAGACTACATTGGAATTCAGATTAAGCTTCTCAGATGTTCTCAAAAGAGTTCAGGTAGGGCATGTGGACAAACAATTGTGCCAGTAAGTGAATTCACTTCATTTGATTGAACAGATTTATGTATTGTGATGAAAGTTCCTGACATTCTGAGTGGCGCTGGCAGTGATTCACAGTTTAAATGATCAAATAGCATCACAATACATGCAAAAAACATTCACAAGCCATATGCCACTCCTGAGCTGTAAGTAGAAATGTGTGTTTTTTTAATCAAATGAGATATTTGCATTCAGACTGCATGCACTTGGTCAATAGATGGCAGCGTTCTCCGGGAATAGTGTCAGGATATGAGGAGGTATGTTGTGATTTGGTGACTCACCGTACGCCCCTTCTGTTTTTAAACCTGGGCCGAAGCCATAATCGATGCATGTCAGGAACTCATTATAGAATACCATGATTCACTTCTTTTGTATGCATACCAGTGTAGACGTCTTGAATAGTTTTTCAGAGATTCTCTTTTTACATGGAGATATTCATCACATCATTTCCAAGGTTATTAAGCTAAAAATAAACAGGTTGTTTGGCACAATCACAATTTGTGTCTCTATATTAAGGTGCATTTCATCTCTTCAGAATACATGGAATATCAAAGATGATCTTAAAATGAACGTGCCCTTACGACTGTATTGTTTTGACTGTGGACTCTGTTGAACCTATGTGTTTGTGTTAAATATGTGTTGTGTATGAAAGTGGGTTATCAGAGTACACATGGTTCTCTGTCAGTGTTAACTGAACAGATGCAGAAAGACCATGATATCAGACTGACATGCCACTCTGACCAGGCCATTCAGGGCTTCTGCTAACCTCAGCAAAAGAAAAAAAAGAGTGGTGACATAGTAAGGCAATATAAAAATGTATAAGACTTAGTACATAGTAAGCTTTATATATACTTTGTACATAATACATAGGAAGTGTCTAGCATTTTAATTTAGACTAAAGTTAGATTGTTAATATATTAATAGTAATGTATTCATTTAAATACTTCTAGGTCATCCTGGAAGTTTGCTCAGGCTCCCTAATGGGCCAGACCCCATGGTTGAGAAGCACTGCATTAGATTAAAACTAGCTTTAAATGTCTAGCTGTAGGGAACAGTTGACAGGGTTCACTCAGTAACTCTGTAGTTTTTGGTTTCCCCTATTTGGGTGTGTGACCTTTATACTAAACCACTGTACTACTAGGTCACCCATCCTGAATAACATATTAATTCCACACGTTCAATAACAAAAATATTACAATAAAATAAGGCAAAGATTGCGTGAACGAAGATTACACCAACAAATCACACTATTTCCAGCTGCTTGTACTCAGGGCTGTGGTGTTATGATGGTAAGGAGGACCTTCAGGAAGAGGGGAAGGGGTGGAGAGCTCATACTTGATGAGAACATTCAGCTTAGCTGTGTGCAAAACAATAGCTCACATCTCTAGAGTAGACTTGTTTTCGTAAGGCTTCCTGCTCTGAATCCCACCCACCACTTCTGCTTTGGAAGAGGGGGTTGGGGGTGGTGTGGGGCTTTTGGCCTTTTTTGATGGAACCAAAGCATTAGCCGCAAACAAACTTAAAGATTATAGCAATGTTTGGTATTGGGTGGTATAAAACCTGTCTTTTTGTTATTGAAAAATGCTCATTCTCATGGGATGTAAAGGAGAAATGGAACCAGAGGTTGATAGTGTGTCCTTTTGGCTTCCTTTTTTATGCAAAATAAATAAAGTGCTACCCTTTTATTGAACACTGACATTCAAAAGACTATGTATAGTATTATATAAGTGAGACTGGGGCTAGTTGTTACATGAGAAGCTGTCACAAGGGATGTGTCTCAGTATAAGGTTTTGAATCAAAAGTTTAATTACACAAATGTGTGTTTTCGCTAGCAGTGGTTTTATATGTTGAGTTAAAACACCTTAAAAAGATGGTCTTATTGTGAACTATAAAACAGCAGTGACATTTACTTAGAGTCACTCAGGTTGAACAGTGTTCTGAAGACAAGGATATTTTCATTCAGGTCAGGTCGGGGCAAGTTGTCATAGGTTTTAAATGTTGTAAATTTGTAGTATTTATTATTTAATGGCAAATACTATTTTTGTATTTTACAGGTTACTTTTTGCTGTTTCATAAAGTAATTAATGTTTCATATTTTTTACAGTTTAAATTTTGCTGAAAGCATTTGAAAGCCTATGTAATGGTGTGACAACATGCCCCACCATTGAAGGTCAGTGTTAAGGTATGTGTCTTTACAAAAATTGACTGACTCACTGGAGAAAAAGTGTTATTCAAGATGATAATGTCTTGAAATCATCAGTAATGAATGATCTTTAGTTTTTATACATTATTAATATTTTATACAGCTTGATTGTTATAGCCTACTCTCTTTGGTTAGAGGATGTAAAACTCAGGGAAACTTTTACACTGTCATTTCTTGATCAAAAACACTCTCACAGTTAGCAACAGACATTTTCAACAGAATAAACCATGTTTTTATTTTCATTTTAATACAGTAAAGCAGTGTAGTCAAAAATAGCACGGACACTCCTGATCTAGTATTTTCTAATGATGTCACTTTTGGCCAACACATTATTACCCACATACATTTCCATGCTTTAAGCAGGGTTGAAGCAAGGAGGAGCTTGAAACTTCCTCCTTATGACCTCTGACTGCTTACAATCTGCAAAAAAGGAATGACAGGCATTTCAATCCGGAGACTCGAGACGAGCTCGATTGCGCGTCTTGCGACTTCACAAAGTATGGAAAAGCTCTTTTGAGAAGCAGCACTCATTGTTGGAGGAGTGAAATGAGTCTCCTGTTATGTCGATCGAGTGGGCTTTGTTGCACAAGTTCTTGGGGCGTCGTATGATTTTTGTTTAGCGGCCCATTGAAGATCGAGATGGGCCAGACATCTGTCTCCAGCTTGTCTCAGAGAGCGAGCGGTAAGTGTCTGGAAGGGCTTGTTCTTCACTCACTGACCCGCTGTTTACTCATCCACACCGCTATCTCAATAAACGCTCAGGGAGGGAAGACGTGACTAGTTAAGTACGTTTCCGCAGCAAACCAAGTTCACTATCAAGTCTGTTACTTGCACGTTGGCTTTCCCGTAATCTGCTGCTATCTACGTGATGCGACGAACTAAAACATAATATTCGAAGCGAGCGCGTGGATTTTGGTTTGTCGCGTGCCGTGCAAACGATCAACAAGTGGGACTTTGTCAAGCGCATCTTTCGGCGAATTGAGGTGTTTGTGTTGATGGATTAGTTAACCTTAACATCCTTACTTGAAAAGGACGACGAAACATAAATGTACTGGCTCGTGCATTCAGGAAATGATTGTTTCACTATGCTGTTTTGCTCACATGTTGTTTGTCGTAATATGTGCTGTCAAGGCGATGCGCTGTTAGAAATGTACTTCCTAATTCGTGTCAGTGCATAATTTGAAAAATGTGAGTAATTTTAACGGGAAAACGATGTAAAACGATACCGTTTAAACGTGTTACTTCGTTAGCTGCAAGTTACCATACAGTGGTATTTGTAAAACAATACATGCACGTTTAGGCTACTTAAAATGCATACAAAACATATTACAATAGGCTGTTTTAAGTTTAAATTAACTTAGCATGTATGGTGGACTTTTATAATAGAAAGGGACATTCCCAGAATTGTGAGCATGAACCATCACACTTGTTCAGATTTTATTAACAAACGTATTTTCTTCTCATTTTTGTGTTTTGTTAATTATGTTTTGCATTATTTTACTGTTTTATGTTTGTGTGAATGACACATTGCTAATTTGTTATAGGCTCAATTTATTGGAGAGAACTTCATCAAGTGGCCTTCCATTGCTCTACCTCCTGTATTAATACATTATACACAAACAATCAGATTTAAGTATTTTTTTAATAAACTGACATGCTATTTCATCCTGCAATATTTGTAACACCACTTTTTCATAGTAAAAAAGTGATGAATTCCAGCTACTGCCTTTTTTTTTTTTTTTTTTTTTTTTTTTTAACAGTAAATTTAACAAAGCATTTTTTTTCACAGTGAAGTTGTGGTGTTCATGATCAAAACCCAAGTCTAAATTGCATGTTTACTGGTTTTGGTTTTATTTAATACAAGATAAGTTCACGTTCAGCTCCTCTGGAGACTGTTGAGACTGATAATGTTGAGTTTAAGCTATTTATTTAAAAAAGCAGCAACAGTACCAGAAACGTCTTCGTGTGCACTACAGTCAAGTTTCAATAGCTACAATTTCAAGCGAGTACTCCACAATGCGGTGTTATTGTAATCCTAAGCTTCTTTCTGCACCAAATGTTGAATCACGAGCCATTACCTTCATTTCCCCATAATTTCCATTATTGCCAGAGTGCTGTGATATAAAAGCTGCTGTCGCTATCAGTTTACCAGCTCTCAAAGGAAGGTTGATCAGATGTTATTTGTGTGTCCTCATGAACAGCATGCTTATTATGCTTTAAATAAGACTGAATCTTGTTTTAAATGGTTTTGATTTCATTCGGAATGTATAGCAACTGACCAGATGTGAAAGGCCACAGAAATGAATGAAAAGAAATGAATCGTTTTGTAGGAAAGGCTACTGCAACCATTTCCTTTCTGTAAATAGAGGAACAAAAGTGTTGACTGAAATTGGCCTATTGTTTTTTCATTGGTATTATGAGGAACAGAGGCTGTGGGATTAGCCTATGCTGCAAGCAGTTGTTAATACAAAGCTAGGTTTAGCATTTGCTGTAGGCTTAATGCACTTACCGGATGTCAAAAAAAAAAAACAGGCTACAATCACTCAGTCGAAGAGTAAATTTAAAACGGTAGGAACTGATGACTTCAACGCTTTTATAACTGTCCTTGGCTCCTTTTTTTGACTTACTCTTCAGCATTACAGAATTTGAGGCTTAAAACATTGAGATAATGAAAAAAATTATCAGCATGAGTGTCCTTATAGCCATCACAGATCTCTACAGCTGCTTTGTCTTTTATATTTAGAAGCATAAGGCAAGTCAAATGTGTGATTGTTCTGTAAGAAAAATGCTGTCAGGGATGTTGATATGAGCTGCACTGCAATATGACTCCCATGAACTTTTTAACTCTTAAGACTCACATGCCTCCTTTGGATGCCTTGGAGGTTTGAATAACTGATGCCTTTTGTTTTCTGGTCATCATGATTATTTGTCATGTTTCATGCATTTTCGGTGGCCTCGCTTTATAAAGAGGAAGTGAGCAATTCAGTCAACTGTACAACCTCAAATGTGATATAGTATTTGCAGCAATCTTGCCATAATGTGGATCTGGATGTCATAGCTAAAAATTGTTCTGTATATTTTTTAGACTTTTGGTGATATGCAGTGTTTATTATATATTTGCTTGTTTCATTCAGACAGCCATTTTAGCAGTGGCTGAGAGTTCAAGTGGAGTTTGTACCAATTCTCGGTTCTTTCTTTTTTTGGACAACTGATTTTCAGAATGAATTGAACTTAGAAACTACATTTTAGTTGAAATCAGAGGGCGTTTTCACACCCAGTTTGTTTGAGCCCTCCAAACATTCTCGGAGTGGTTTAGATCATATATAGTGAGAACAAACCAAGTAATCTCAGACCCCCCTAAAAGGACCCAAAAGTGAACCGTACTCAGACCACCCCCGGAGGTTCAGGTCCCGGTCGGTTTGGCATTTCACGTCGACGTGTACCTGGAGGCTTGGGTGAAAGTTGTGTGTGTGAATGACCTGCGTCTGTGCATCTCTCTTTACAAGCAATGAAGCTATGGGTTTAGTTACTTTTTAAAATATCAATTTTACCCACTCTTTGCTGAGAAATATAATGTAGTGATTCAGTATCGAAGCTATTTTAGTAATAAAAGTTGCAGGGTTTCATTGACAAGTTTCTGTGCTCCTGAATGTTTCTGTGTGTGCGCAGCGCAATTTCCAATCTCTCTGTGTGTGTGTGTGTGTGTGCCATGTGCATGTGTACGTACTTAACCATATTTTGGGGACAAATTTGCACCTAAAAGTGAGCTAAATCTGACAAAATCTCCAAAAACCTCCCTTTGGGGACATCCTCATTTGTAAAACTGGTATAAAAATAAAGTAAACAATGTTTGTTTGTTTTTTAATTGTAAAAATGCAGCAAGTTTTCTTATTGTGAATTTTTCCAAAAAAAAAAAAAAAAAAAAGGGCAACAATGAAACATTTTACAACTGAGATTGACAGCTCTTCTTCACCCCCTTCCCTGTCCAGTTCATTTTTCAAATTTTCCAGTAGGTCAGACTCCAGCTTTCCACTGCTGTGAAGAAGCTGGGGTCTGAGTTCTTATGAAGTTGTTGTGTGAACAAGAAATGTTCTGAGATCACTTCAGTGCTGAAGAGGACCAAGAAAAGAACTGGGTTCTCTTTTGAGTCCACTATATTGTCAACACCATAAGGATTGAGATCACTTTCAGCTGGTTCCCTTTCTGGTTCACTTTAAGTGAACTGGGTTTGGTTCTTTTAAAATGAACTATATGTGAAAACACCCAGAGGCTATTATAACATGTCTGTCTTAATGCTTTAATTTTTAACAATTAATGCAGCTATAAAGTATCAAACTGGCATTATGTACAGTATTTCAACTGTAGCTCTACTTATATTCTGCAGTATCCACACCTGTTCATCTGTGCCCTTCAGATGAATTCTTCTCGCTGAGTTGTGAACCGGTGTCCTCTTTGTTTTAAATGTGCTTGATCCTCTGAGGTTTGATCTCGGGGACTGTGCTCATGACTGGGACTTCTGGGAGTGACACGTTCTATTAATAATCCAATCAGAGGTCAACTGCCTGTTGACAGGCCAATGAAATCTAGGGTCAGTGGCTCCTTGGGGAGAACTGATTAGTAAAGAGGTGCTTTGGCATCCTCATGATGGTGGTGAAAAGACCATGGACATGTCGTCTAGCACATTCCTGTCACATGTGTCCACTAATGAATTCCCTCAGTGCAGTGTGAAAAACAGACTTCATGTTTGGGTTTCACACATTTCTATGTGAAAAATATCCCATTTGCTGGTCAGTTTTTTGGACTCCAAGAGATGTTTCGTGATGCATGTGGAAGCAATGTGTGTTTGGCAGACGATTACACACTGCTACATAAGTGATGTATTGATTCGTGGCAGAAGCTTACACTCTTAAAAATAAAGGTTTCAAAATAAGGTTTTCATAGCAACATCCCCAACAGTTCTTTGAGGAACCATTTGTTCCTTAGTGTGAGAACATTTTAATAATCTGAAGAAACTTTTTCAACTACAATCTTAAAGGTTCCAAAATGGTGTTTTTGCAGTGATGCCATAGAAGAACCATTTTTGGTTCCCCAAAGAAGCTTTCAGTGAACAGTTCCTAAAACAACCATTTTGAAAAACATTTGAAAAATCTAAAGAACCTTTTTAGACTATAAAGAACATTTTCTGCATTTGAAAGGTTCCATGGATGTTCAAGGTTCTTAATAGAACCATTGATGCCAATAAAGAACCTTTATTTTTAAGAGTGTATAAAGAATCTTTTGTGCAATGAAGAGATTCCATGGATGTTAAAGGTTCTTCATGGAACCAAAGATGCCAATAAAGAATCTTGATTTTTAAGAGTGTAGTTTTGGAGCTTGAGCCTATTTTTGCTGCATGTCATTAGGGTAAAATATTCTGTTGGTCTGTTTAACAACACAATCTTTTGATTATCGACTGTAGACTCCTATGAAACAACATTAAATAATGGAGTGAACCACTTAAAACATTGTAAATGTGTGCTAAATGTCAAGCAGTCATCATGATTTCAAGAAAAGACAGCTGTTTAAAGTAAAAAACAAGTTTGTCTCTCATTTTGTTTCTAAATTAGTTGGCTTGTGTTTTGACTAGGGCTGTGAATCTTTGGGTAGACAGCGAATCGATTCGATTCACGATTCATAGTTTTTCGATTCAAGAACGATTTTTGCAAATTCAGAACGATTCGATTCACAATTAAATTCGATTCGATTAACGATTCAATTCTGCATTCTTTAAGTGCATTCACAGGATTATTTAAATGCTTCCCCTAAATTCTTTAAATGCTTAGTCAGGGGGCAAATTACACAGCAGCCTTTATGGTTAGAGGAACTAACCATAGGTTAGAGAAAGGAAAAAAAAACATTTTTGTCCATTGTTAGATGCTAGTTTAATGATGCTATGGCATGACATGGCAATGGCATATGTAGAAATTTATGTAAGCCAATA